>VYZV01049418.1:0-11986 GCA_013401275.1 Pandion haliaetus | reverse complement strand
TTTTCCCGATTTTCTCCCCCATTCCACTGGGGGGGGCGGGGGGAAAGTGAGTGAGCGGCTGCGTGGTGCTTAGTTGCTGGCTGGGGTTAAACCATGACAATGACTGTTAAGTCCTGTGGTCTGGCCAATTTTCAACCACTGAAGTGTAGTTTTTTCCAGCCTCTACTGTCACAGAAGGCAATGAGTTTGCCTGAGCATGATTTGCCCTTGGTAAACCCATTCTGACTCTTTCTGGTTGCTTCTTCATGCTTCACAGGTGCCTTCTAAGGACTCCAAGAAGACATGCTCCATGACCTGTCTAGGCACTGACATGTGATTGACTGGCCCATAGTTCCCAGTCCTCTTCTTGTTCCAGCTGATACAAATTTAACAGGAATGTAAAACCCTGCCTAATTGCCTGTCCCTAGGTATTTCTTCTGGTTTCAAATGATAAAGTAATGCCACTCTGATCAATACAGGCAAAATATGGCCCCAAGTTTGCAAAGCTCTTCTGGGCTGGAGGTGCTTTTCAAACTAACAGTCCTGTTGTTCTTGTCTCTTTCTTTTCAGCTGAGCAGCTGCTTTGGCTCTGCTTGTTCCAAATTGCAGCATGATGTTAATTTTCTAAGATCTGTCTATCGAGGAGGATTTCATTTCAGCTGGCAAAAGACAATGCACTGAAACAGCTACAGCTGAGACAAAGACGGAAATTAACATTTGTAAAGGGAGAAAGGGACAAAAGAAATGTTGGTGACAAGGAAGAAAGTGAAACAAGAATGAAATCATTGTCATTATCTGACTACAAAGGGGAAGCATGCTGTTCCAGAAATGAAGACTCCTGCCATGCCAGCCTGCTGCCTGGGACCCGCTCCAGTGGGGGAAGCAGTTTGTCCACATCCATCTAGAAATAGGACATGGCTGTGAGCGCAGAGGGCTGAGTCACCCACTGTCACTCCTGGGGAAGTGGTTGCTTAAATGGTCCATTCCCATGGTATTTGCCATCAGAGCTGTGCATACCCATTTGTTAGGCAAGTTGTTTTAAAATGTTCCCCCAAGAAGAGGGAAGATCCCCCAAATGACTGTCCAAGTTGGGTTGCAAATTGCTGACTGATCCTTAACCTTCACTTGTTGCTGGGAGGCAGTGAATTAGTCCTAACCCAATGTCTGGGAGAAGGTTACTTCTACTTTGCAATGTTGTCTAGTGAAAACACACATTCCTCCTCCTTTTCTTTCTAGGAGCTCTCAGAGAGAACTGTGGTCCCAGCTGATGTCCCTACAGTCATATCCATGGCAGCCAGCCATGATGGTACACACATGAGTCACTCTGTTGACATCCTGGCATGAAGGATGCTCTCTTGCAGGTTGGCAGTTATGGCCCTTGTATTGGTGCAGCTGAGAGCACCTGTCTGGAATCAGAAACCAGTAAATTTGGGCAAGTTTTAGCAAAAATGCAGGTACCAAGCCTGGGAGCATTCGAGTCTCTACATGTACAGCCATTAGCTTGAGTGACTCCTGACTGTGGGTTGACACATGGGCTAACACCCTGTGAGCAATGTTGTCCTGACTGTGAAGGCTGTAGACACACAACACGCTTGCTGAATGCCTGCCCTGAAATGGCAAATGCTCTTCTGGAAGGATTTGACTGTTTCCTAAATGCTTGCATGGCTCAATTCTCACCCTCCCAGGGCAGGTACTATCCTGACTTCACGCTCCCAGGGCCTGGCTGGCTCAGGTGGTGCCCTGCCAGTGCTGGGCATGCCCCATGCTTATGCTTTCTGTAGCATCCATTTGCGTGTGAGGACCTTCCATAAGGTGATTTGCTCTGTGTTTGTGCCTCAAACTTCACCTCTGTGAAGACAGAGATGAGCCCAGGGAAGCTGATCCAAGGAGTCCTGCTTTGTGCTGTTTTGTGTCTTGTGTATGATCTCTCTGCAGTGTTAAAAATTGCTGTAGGGAGTATGTGCTACTTACCCTAACTGCCTCATTCTCCAGAAAATAAACAGTGGTACTTCAGGGGAACAGGACACCAGTCACTGTCACAGTTGGAGGGGTTCATCCTGATTGCAGCTCTTGCCATAGCAATGTCCTCCCCAGGGAGGAGGGAAAGGGGTGTCAGGCAGGACTGTGTCCTGGGATAGAGCCCTAGAGACCAGGAGCAGTGATGGTCTGGGACCTGCCCACAGCTACATGGGTTCCCAGGACAGGAGGTTGGGGCACATGGAGTAGGCTGTGCCTGTCCTGCCATGGATGAATCACACAAACCCTGGAGAGGCTTTTCCCACTCAGAATGTGGTGGCCAGTCAGAAGAAGCCAATTCTTGGTGGCCTGCCCCATTGCAGCCTGCTCTGCTGTCCTGGGTGGCAGGAGCTTGCTATACCCACAGTCCTGGAGCAGGTGCTTCATCTGTTCCAGGAAAAACACCCTGAAATTTGGGGCGTTCATTGTAAACTGCAACAAAATTCATTTCTTGAGTCTGGGATGGTTATTCTCTGTCCATCTCAGGTGATAACAAATCATTGCTCTAGTTCTGAGGTGATGCTTAAGTAGCAATCTTAAACGACTATTCCCAGAGACACAGTCAGGATGTCCCTGGGCACTGGTGGTGTTTTGGTCAAGGGGAACCGTTCTGGGCCAGAATCCACACTGGACATGAATGGACTGCTGTGGAGATCATGGTGAAGTGCAATTGCCCTGTCTATGTATAGGTCTTATTCCCATGGCCCCCGTACGGACATGACTTGTGGCCCTGCCCTGGAGCTGTTGCACAGTGGGGGGGAACTCACTTCACAGTCCCAAAGTCAATAGAAATTTTGGGACCTCCAAACAAAAAGTGTCTTTTTCAAGAAGATGAAACAATTCTTCAAATCGCAGCTACTACCTGTAATTCAGTGACAGTTTCCCCAGTAGCAGCCGCATGCGTTAACAGTGAAAGCTCAGCCAAAGGACAGATCTGAGGATTTTTGTGTAGCTGAGAATCAGCTTTTCCCGGGAACCACAGGGACTCATTTACAAGTAATGAATCATGAAACAGCAGGAAGCTAGCTAGCCAAGAAAAAGTGTGAGCTCTGCAATTAACTATGGAGTGCTTAGGTGAATAACAAAGGGATGTGATACTAAGGCAGAAAGCAGGTCTCAGAGCAGTGAGTGTTGCAAGACTAATTTCTATAAGCCACAGTTTTTCCAAACAACTTTTAGTCAAAGAAATTGCTACTTTCTCTTGAACTGAAACAAATCCCATGTGCATGTAATTATCAGGCAAAACAGCTGACAGCTTTTAACTCGTGTTTAAATTTATGAGTGACCCAGATCAGCAAAAACTAGGAAACTATTCTCCTTGAAGAGGTCCGCTCTTAACTCCTGCTGCTGCGCCAAGGTAAGGCAGTGGGTATCAGATAAGGCCAATGGAGCAGGTGAAGGATGGGTTTCCACTACGTAAGAGACACTCGTTGTGGGTTATAAGTTTACAATGCAGACGAGAATGAGATGAAGGAAAGCACGTGCTATTAATTATCCCCTGGATATGGGGAGTGGTTGGAGGTTCAGGCGAGACAGCGGGAGACCCACAGCAGCACAACTTGTGTGTGGCGGAGCCACCACGAACAGGACCCAGACCTGGTGCACAGGATGGTGTATGCTATTCCCAGCTCTATTATGGACACCATGGGGTTACGTGCTGCCCTGGGAAATGAGAGTTCTCTTTGTATGGAGCTTGGAGACAAAACTGCTATTTCAGGACAACTCTCTATTATTAATGTCACCCAAGTCCCAGTAAATCCATCCTCTTCTTTGTCTGAGGCACCGTGCCAGGAGCAGCTGTATCACAGGAGCCAACTGCCCTGTAATTCCAGATGCAGTCATGGGGAAGTGAGGAGACTTCTTCAGAAAACATTCATTTCGGCTGATAAGCCTATGTTTTGTATCCTTCTCTCCCATTTCATGTAACTCCAGAAATGCTAATTAGCATAAACCAAGCTGATACCTCTCCTGGGCAGGGGACTCTGTGTTAAAGCTCAGTGTTATCAAAACTGTCTCTGGGAGGAGGCACCAGAAACCATCACTCTCTGGACAAAGGGATGGAGACCAGTTGGGACCCCACAGCCTCACTGATCCAATGAAGATCCAATGGATCCTGAAAAGTGCACCCCTGCTGTCAGTCCGGACATGGCCTATGGCTTTACCTGCTGTCCCTCTCCCTCTGGTCTGTATCCATGAAGTTTGGATCAGCCGGGCCCTTCATGTTGCCCTCTCACCCCTTTGCTGGCAAACATCAGAGGAGATGCTCTCCTTTCTCCTGTGCCTCTCAAGTGGTATAACTGGAGCAGAAGAGGAAGAGCAGAGACTGTTTCTTTTTGTGTCCATGATGAATCATCTTTGAGAGACGTCAGTTCACATGTGCAGCTCCAATAACTGCCTAGGCACTGTGAATAACCGTGAATGCCAGTTTGCAGGAATAATTGCTCCCAAGCATGCAAAGGATGGAAGGCACAGCCAGAGGCACAGCTGAAAACTTGGTGGAAGTAAGCATTCAAGAGACCTGAGCAGAAACCCTGAGTGGACTCAGCCCTTGTGGCCTCACCTGTACAGGGAAAGCAGAATTGTCACACCGAGTTCATCATATCAGCTCGTGATGCTCTTTCACTGTCTCTCTGCCCCCAGTGATCCCACTATGCTCAATCCTGATCCAGTGACTACAGCTGCTATAGGACAAGCACTGGGGGTGGGAGATGCCTCTCTTCCTTCTTGTTTTGGATCACTTCCAAAGTGGCATTTATGGAAGGCAGTGATGTCCCACGTCTGGCATACAGAGACCCTCTCGTTCCTTTGTGTTTGTTTTCTCTCTGCTTCTTTTCTGACCTCTTTTTGTTCTCTTTGCACCCTTTTCTGGTTTCCCAGGCCCATGAGGTGAGCAGATCAAACGGATGCTCTGGGCTTGTTTCCTGAGGGTTGGGAAAACTGAGTTAGGCAGAGGGGGGAAGGTAGTGCCTGTCAGTGTAAGTCACCAAACCTCTGTGCAGATGCTGTCACTGAGAAGTAAAGCAGCCCTCACTCCCTGTAGCTTAATCCTCTGACCTCAGACCTGTATCACTCCAGCCAGAGGAGTAATTCTTAGTGTTTACATGGGTCAGCAGCTAGACAAGGACTTGACTTAGATTTTCCCAGCAGGTCACACGGCTATTTGCTAATCAGCGGTAGCATAAACACTGCCAGGATCCTTATGGGTCACTTGCTAGGGACAGGCTAAACAAACCATCACCAGATGAAAAGCAGCATGGGTGAGTGGATGAGAATTGAAACAACTGTATTGGAGTCCTGAGTCTGTGCCTGGAGGGGTTTCAGGACTTGTGAAATGGAGAAGTAGTTCGCTGGGAGGCTTGGACCTCAGCCTTGGTCCTAGCACGGATGGGAGACTGCACATAGGATGGACCTCATGCTAGCATGTGAGCTTCAACACGCTAGGTATGGGGGAGAGCCTCCTCTTCCCTGTGGCTCATTGTGTCTTGCAGTGCTCTAGGGAGATTTGACAGCTTCATTACAACAACTGGTCTGGTTTTCCACCATTGCGTGTCTCTGTTTACCTGGAGATATGAACCCTCCCTAGAAATGCCACCTCTGCTGCCCTGGCAGCAGGCAGCAGTTGTAGAGGTGTGAACTACACACAGAAGCAACACAGAGGGAACCTGACCTCCCGGCTGGAAGCTGCAGAAAGTAATGTTTGTGGTTCTTGATGTGTTGCTTCCTTCCATCCTTGTCCTCAGCCATGGTGCAGCTAAATAGGGGAGTTAATCTGGCACAGAGCCACCAAGCTATACAGAAAGCATGACAACTGTTGAGCCAGGGTCACCCTACTGACTCATCTTGCTATCCTGTTAATGAGCACATGGAAAGCAAGACAGAGGGTACGGCCTGGGGCCGGGAGTGTGTAAGATTTCGTGCTAAAGTTTGTGTTGTCCATTCCAGTATCATGTGAGCAAGACTTCTATGAAATCAAAGTTTTAAACTGTTATTTGCACTTACTAATCAGCAGAATAAAGAGCTCTGGCTCTATTAGCAATGTTACCTCGCTCTGTCAGCACATCCAGCAGCTGCTCTGCTTGGAGGCAGGCACACATGCCTGTATTTCTTCCTGTGGGATTCCTGGGGAGAAGTACCCACGGACCAAAGTGGGGAGGCTTGGCCTCAAACTGTCCACAGCAAGAGCTGTGTAACAGCATAATTATGATCTGTTTTTCTCCATGCAGCTGGCATGCAAGTTTCTACAGAGATTTAAGAATACTTAAATCTCGACGGCACAATAAAAATCAGTTTTTCACTAAAGACTTGAGCATTGGATCTGTATTTTAGACCAGGATTTATTTTTTAATAATCCAGCCTCGAAAAGAAGTGGCATCATTTTTCCTCAATTTTTGCAGACACTTTGCCATCAAATTAAGTCTGGCTTTTTTCAAAACAAAAATGCTCACCAAGCTGTGGTGATTACAACTCATAGCCCAAGACAGAAGTTGATAGCAACTGCAGCCATTGCTCTCTCCAGCTCATGGAGGTTAATCCACATTGGTGTGGTATGTGCTGATTCACTGCCAGCACAATCAAGTCGGGCTGGTGGGGTGCTGCAGGGCTGCTTGCTCATGGCATCAAGGCCAGTGCTGGAGGGATCAGAAACCATCTCATTAAGTTCTTGTAGGGTTTCTGGCTTGTCCCTTCTCCCTCTCCCGCCATGCCAGGGCAGGAGCAAAGAGGAAGGAAGGGTGGCGAGAGAGTGGAGAGAGGATTTTTGTCACTGGGGAGATAGAAGGGAAGGGGGATGCTCCCTGCAAGGTGACTTGCTGGAGGGAGATCCGTGGGTCCTGTGTGGAGCAAAGAGGGGAGAGAGCATCAGTGCGAGCACCCAAGGTGCCAGCCTTTCCCATGGGCATCCTGTTCCAACCAGGAGGGAACCAGACTTCCCCCCAGCAACAGGGACAAGACAGGGCAGTGAAGCTCTGGCACACCCTCCTCGCCCGGGAGCTGAGTCCTATGGGCTGTCCTGCAGGCTGTCCGCAGGCAGGGGCAGGGCAGTGGGGCGGTGAGGGAGGAATCTGCCTTCCCATCGCCACTCCCCACTGTCAGCCCAGAGAGGAAGAAATTCAGGATTCAAAAGTCCAGAGAGAAAGGGAGTAAAAATTAAGAACCCAGTGAAGAAAGGGCTGTCTGGTGAAGGGTAAGTCCTGCCTTCCCTCTCTCAGCTCTTGCTTTTCGTGGAAGGAGTAAGATGCTGTTGCCATTAGCCCTGGGGCAATGTGCAGTGTGGCAGAAAGCAAGAAGCAGAACCATGCATGAAATTGTCCTGGAGGAGAGGGATGGCAGAGAAGGCATTACATTATGATGCCACCTGCCATCACTTCAGGGTGACAGAGGCGACAAGAGGACATGCGCTCCTGCCCAAACAGTGGTCAGCCTGCCCACAGGCTGAGCCGACGTGGCTGGGTGGGGGCCAAAGGGCTCCTGCTTTGATCCCTGCAAGTTTTGACAGCACCTGTGCTGTGTTTCTCACCAACAGCCAACACAACCAAGCTGACTGGGAAGAAAACCTGCTTCTGATTTCCAAAGCAAGCACCTTTGATCTGGAAAAGTCAAAGGGATGTTGCCAGCTTCCCAGGATGTCATTTGCATAGAGATGCTGTGACGGCACTCGGCAAGCCCGGTAAAGGAGTGAGCCTCTTGTAGGAATCAACCTCCATTAGTCCCCAGGTTAGATGCCTCAGAGGCTGACCTGATAAAGCAGGACATAATGACAGCACAACCCAAACATAGCACAGGAGATGCTGAAGGGCTGATGTGTTTCTACAGGAATAGCTGTCACACAGGAGGACCTTTCTGGTGCCACAAGGTGACCCACTTTACCAGCACCTTCTGAAATGGGAGGAGAGGATGGGGGTGTGTGCAGGCGTGCACCTGTGTGTGTGAGAGGGGCACAGAGAGGAGGCAGATGACTGGGATTCAATCCCTGCGGTGATTTATCTGGGTGGTATCAGCATTCGGGTCCTTTATCCCCCATGAAAGCAGGGTTGTGCTGCACTTGCCCAAGGGGTTGTCACCCTCCGGGTCATATAGCCTCCTAAATGGGACTGCTTGGAGCTGCCTGTCTGTTGTGAACTTGTCCCTCACCAAAACAGATCCGGGAGCCACTGCAATCCCAAACGTTTAATATGATGCTATTATGGTGGGAACCAACAGATTTTATCAAAGCTGTGTCCAGTGACGGACCAGTGCTGCTCTCCACTGTGAGCCAGAAGAGTCAGGAAGGATTTCCCAGTGGTCAGGAATGTAATCTCTGTAAGAATTTCCTCTCTTCTTCCCTCTGCAAGCTGCTTTACACCTTGGTACCCAAGGATTCAGGGCTTATGTTTGTATATTGCTGTTAAATAAAATTATGAATGATGTTCAGGAAATGTTACATCTCGATTTTATCTTTTTCTTTCTGCAGAAGTCCTGGGACCGGTGGTGGTGAGTGGTGATGGGTCTTTTTGCTCTCTCTTCCATGCTGACCCTTTTCTGGCCTGTCCTGGTTTTGCTGCATTTCTTTGCACACTGTTTTACTCTGTAGCTCAGTGTTTCACAACTGAGAGCAAACACAGAAGCAAAATGCCCCAAAAGTTCAGGTTTTTGGAGATGATCCCTAAGAACTTTCCCAGAATATCTGTGCCATGAAAGAAACACAGATCAATTAAAAACTCACAGGTGAAAGACACTGTGGCTTAAAACAGCTCTGTGAGCTCTGGACACCGCTGGCAGCAAGGTGGGGAAAACAGTCCCTGTTACGTGCAGCGTTAGTTACACTTGTAAATGGCTGCTGTGTGGGTTTTTTAAAGTCATACCTGTTTTGCCTTCCAGTCAATTTGCAAGCATGGGGCTGAGGAATTGGTGGTATTGTTCTGCCACAAGGTTGGGGGTGAAAAGCTATTTAAATCAAGCAAGTATCAAAGGGCAGAGTGTACTGAGCACCCTGGACAAAGCCATGAACCAGCTGTCCCAGTCCTGTGGTCCAGCCTACTCACTCCCCATCTGCCAGGACCCTGAGATCTGGAGCACAGGCAGACCTCAGGTTTCCAGGCTGAATCTACAAGGGTAACATTGACCTAATTAGTCTCTGAAACAAATGGGAGAGAAAGACTTGCCGCCGTATGTTACAGTAAGAAATCCTCTCCCTCTCCTTTTGCTCTCCTGGCCCCAGGGATTCATCCCGGGCAGGTGCTTCTTTGATTGCAGCAGGTTTTGAATCCTCTTCCCTCTCCTTGCAGGGATGCCACATGCTGTCTTCTGACCTTGTTAGCTTCTCCTCCTGTTCCACTTCCCCGCTCTGCACTCCCAGCCCCACCGATGTGCTAATTACTACAAAGCAATCTGCAGGGATGCACTCCTCTGAGTGGGGTGAGGGAAGCAGGAAGAGGAGGGAGAGATGCTGTCAGAGCATCGTGGGGGATGGAGCAAATTGGGTGAGCAGTGAGCTTGGCTAAGCAATGCTGATGTCTGTGCTCACACCAGGCTCTTCCCCTGCACGGGTTGGTGCCAAGCATGACATGCGGGTGTGCAAGAGGCGAGGTGCTCCCACACAGTGGGTCTGCAGAGCAGACTGTGCTGCCTGCCCACATGGCCAGTTAATGTGGAGTCCTCATGTCACTGCAGTGGCTTGCGTGGTTGCGGGACCTGGTGTGCCTCAGCTGCATCCAGGGCATTGATTTGCTGTGCAGCAATAATGTGAATCTCCAAGGCTGATCCTCATCGACTAACCGTCTTCACTCAGCTCCATATTCCCTTGGACTGATTCATGCAGGCAGACAAGGCAGGTCTACGTGTCTGTCCATAGGCAGGCCTCATGCAAGGTCCTTTTGCCTGTTCTCTGGACAGGGCGGACACAAGCTGGCTATGTAGGAGAGCTGTGGAGCTGTGGTCAGTGCACTGCTGCTCCCATGGTCATTCTGTGATGGAAAGGCAAGGTGTTTTCTCCAAGACTGCATCTCTTGCAAATGCAGTTAATGGACTTCCAGTTTGCAGCTGACCTGTACTCAAACAGGCAGAGCTGGCATATTCTGGGAGCATGAGCAGAGGTCCACACAGAGGTCCTCTCCTCCAGCACTGGTTGAAAATGAGAAAACTGGAGGGGGCTGGAGTTTGGGTTAATTTTGTCCGGCTGGAATGACAGGATTTTCCTCTTCTTCCTTAATCAGTGAGACAGTTGAAAATGGAGAGAGGAAAAACAATAATTAAGGAGAGAAAAGCCAGTCCCTCTAACTATGGATGATGGGTGAATACAGGGAGAGGGACAGTAGGGTGACTTTCAGGAAGGGAATCTTCGTTGTGAATTGTGTTTGGGAGTTAGGGAAGCGATCAGGTGCCACCTCAACCAAATGCAAGGCCATGCTGTCACTGAGGATGGTGCCCTTGGGGTCTGACCATTCCTGCACATTCCCATGACTTGTATGATCCCAGCTGATGCTCCTGATTCTCTTCTTCCTGATTTCAGATATCATCAGGATCCAGGTTACAAGCAAGGCATCAAGTGCCTAAAGAAAAAACACAGGACTGGGGGGCTTATGTATTCCTGGTGCTCCTTGGGTCTAATACTCATGTTGTTTTGACTGCAGAAGCTCTCAAATTAACCCACCCTCCCCTGCAGTTCCTCTCTGAATTCATCTGATGGTGCATTTTGATGCAGAGACTCATCAGATCTGCGGGCCTGTGTTTGCCCTTCAGGAGTGAACCACCTTTTGGTAGCATTTGAAGAAAATGCCTTTTCTCTCTGCTGTTATTCAGTATCCTTGTCTTTCAAAGCTTTCCATTGTTCTCTTTCTTCCCTTTTTGCTTCTATTTTAATTACTTGGTTAATGTCCCCCCTACCAGCCTCTACCCTTCTTAGAATTTCTTTGCATGTCACATGTTCTGTGAAAAGCAAAGGTTGCTCTAGCTGCTGGCATGCACTCACATTCACTTCTCACCTCATTTATTTCAGATCTTGTTTTCTTTCTGTTCATTTTACATTCTCTTCAGTAACTTCAGAATGGTGGGCCACATCCAATGGTGACAGAAACCAAGCATGATTCACTGGTGTGCAGTTGCTGGAAACCTGGCGCTGTGTACTGGTTCTCAGGCTTTGCATTTCTTGCATCATTTATATTCTGCAAAATAGTCTATCATTTTTGTCAACCTGCTTGCCTGGGATCTAAGCCTAAGACTACTGGCAACAATTCACAGTGAAGGCTTAAAAGGGCTTAAGTGACTGTTACACCCTTAACTCTTTTTGCTCCTCCCAAGAGCCATTCAGCTACATCTTCTCCCAGAGACCTCCTCAGAGGTCACTGAGGACATTGAGTCTCTTCATCATGGTATTTTGTGCCCATTCTTAGCAATGTCAGTACACCAAGACAACCAAGAAAATACTACAGGTTGTAGTACCAGAGTAGTGCGAGAGGCCAAATTGCGCATCACATCTCTCTGGTGACAGGTCATCATAAAGAAAAGCCTACCTGAGTCATTAAAAACATCTTCATGTGCTTCTAGGGTGGAGGACGTCATCACTGTGTCTTTGGATCCATCAGCACGTCCATTTGCTCAGGTGGGGCATGCTCTCTCCTGTAGGCCATGTAGGCTGCTTCCAGTCTGAGCCCTGGCTTATGGCACAGGCATTGCTGCCTGTTGTTCCAGCCCGGGATTGCTCTCATGTTCCTGAATACACTCCTGGCAGAGGTGTCCCGGTAGGGCTGCTAAATTCAGTGTCAATGTATTTTCCCCTGCAAACCTACAGACCACTTCTAGGGGTATTATTGTCCAGGATGCTTCCAATGACATGCCTGCATAGTGGAGGCTTTTCCTGGACAAGAAGTTAAAGCTCTTCAAAAAGCCTTGAAGAAGATGTGTCTGCAGAGCAGAGCCATCAGGAAGGTGAGCTGGAAGCACCTCTGCAGATGCAGCAGTGGAAATGCACAGACTATTTAAACCTTAGGGAACATCTCCATGTCCTTGTGTCCTGGTT
>VYZV01049412.1:0-15535 GCA_013401275.1 Pandion haliaetus | reverse complement strand
AACACTTTGCTGTTTGGAAATGGTCTTCTCTATTTTTATGAATGTCTCTTGCTCCCTATAGCAACTTCCAGCACAGATAACCAGATAGAGGGATTGCAGGAGGGCCAAAAGAGTGGAAAGCACAAGGAACTCGGCAGGGTGCAGGGAAAACAGAGCCTAAGAAATCCTGGCCAGGAGTCAATGGACACTGTTGACTTCTCTGAGGGCCAGGATTTCACCCAATAACTTTAACTCTGCCTCCGCTGGCTGCAGGGTCAGGTTTTCCAGCTTCAAGTAGCTCATAAATAACTTCTGGGTAGCTACCATTTCCTCACTAAAAAATTGCAAAATTCAGCAAAAAAGTACCAAAGATGACTAATTATCTGGGACAGAGTGTCTCCCCATCCCACATCCATTAGCATGGTCATTAGCTTTGGACCCATTGCTTTGCCTGCTGATGGTTCCCATGCAATGCCCCCTGGCAATGCATCCTCCCCAGACGCTCTCCTTCCCGGAGGAGCCAGTCTGTCCTGCAGCCCGGGGCCCTGTCGGGAAGAGATGAGGTCAGCATGACCCCTCCAGGCTGTGAAAGCAAACATAGGCTCATGTGTTGGCCAAGGAGCTCCTTGTTTTCTGGCCACTGCCAGGCCAGGGCATCTGACCTGCAGGGTGAGAGGCTCAGGCCACCAGGGTCTGCAAGGCTCAGGAGGGAGAGGGCTCCAGAAAGCCATAGGGGATGAAAAGACACTTGAAAAATTACTTTCCACACCAACAGTGAAAGAAAAATAACTGCTTGACTCCCTCTGCTTGGGTGGGTAGTGCTGGCGTGCCCAGGAGAGGTGGACATCCACACCAAACCATTTACTCAGTTCCTTAAGCATGCAACAAAAGGAGTCCAGCCCTCCTCGTGAGTGCAAATCCCAAGGCAAGCTGAACACTGAAATTGTAATTATGTGTCTTTGCGACTGCATGATGAAGGCTGAATAAAGTAGGGTCTGCATCCAGGCATTTTTCCTTGCATCAGCAAGGAAAGCAAAATATGAAATGAACGTGCCTCTGGTGAAGAAGAGCGGATGATTTAGGATGTTTTTGGGATAGCAGACAGTATTAAAATAGATCATCATATAAAAAAAAAAAGAAAAATGAGATAAGGCAACAGTTTGTAGTAACTTTTTTATAAACACACAAGTTGAAATGCAAAGCAGCTTTTGGAGTGGAGAGAGTGCAATAGGTTTTTTGATTTAAGACATATATTAGTCTGTGATGGTAATGAAAGTCCACCAGGAAAACAGACAGTATCTTTCTTGCTTTATTGTCAGAAGAGATTATTTAAATCACAGGTTCCCACTCACTGTTTTACCTCATTATTTGAGTCAGTGATTTAAAACTATCAATTTTATTCTCATTTAATATTTGCCTGTGTTTTTTTTTCCCAGATGTGTAAGTGAATCATTGGTTCAAATGCTACAGTTTTGTCATTCTTATCACTACTGAGGAGGAGAGGCCTTATCTATACCAATGTAATCACACACATGTATAATTTATCACAGATTCATGCTAACTTTTACTTCTTTCTATATTCTGCAGTTGGATGTTGGGCTGGAGCCACCATATATGCGTATATAGAGATGTATGTAGGACATTTACATGTGAAGGTGTTGGTATAGTTGGGTTTCCCAGGCAAGTGCTGTTTTCCATCTCTTCTTGCTCATTATTTTAACCCGTTGGGTGGATGGAGAGCTGGGGGGGTCCCTGAAACCCTTGGTTTGCCGGAGGTTGGGAGAAGCCAGTGCCTGGGAGGAGATGCTCTGGGACAGGCTTCCAGCATCATCTCCGCAGAGCGGCTGTAGGTAGCTTTGCAAAGGAAAAGCACGGCATGATTAAATGAGCCCTATTCCTCTTGGCTACCACACTCAGAGAGCAAGAGGAACTGTGTGCCTGTATCTAAACTTTTCCCAGAGAGGCAAGTACAGCCTGCTTACAGCCATCAATCACATTTCTCCCATGAGGGTGACACGCAACACTCCCATTTGCTGCTCTCCATGTTAATTTAAAATCTTCCAAGATTATGAGGTTTTCCAGCTCTGGGTACATAGTCTTGCCACGTTACCACGCACTGCCCTGCTCCATGGGAGGTGTGAATGGGCAAAGCTTGTGCCCAAAGGGTGCTGTGACCTCCAGGCTCCTGCAGAAATAGGGAGGTGAGCAGGGCAAGGGCAAAGCCCTTTTGGGAAGGAGCACTCTTAGCTCTGCCTGGGGAGGGATGGGTGTGCTGTGGGTGTTGCCACCACCTTCCTGCCTTTGCCTCAGAGCTACTGTGCAGTGCTGAGGAGCCACTTAAAGGCTCCCAGAATAAGGCTGTTGGAGGCAAGCTTGTCCCAGCACAATTTTATATCTGAACACTTGATGGTGCAGCCCTGTAATACTCTTTTTGCTGTTGGTGGGTTTTTTTTTTTTTCCAGGAGTGAGATTCTCTGATGGTAACCACACCTGCTGCCAGCAATTGGACTGTAAAATAAATTGTTATATAAAGAGGGGGGAATGGTGATTTAGCTGCCTTTTTTTCTTGTTTATTATTAAAGCAGTATGCAGTGTTTTGCAGTGATGAAAGATATCCATCAGAGAACAAGCACATCCCAGCGGTGCTCTCTGTTTGCTGCAAACACGGGAGATGCATTAAAGCTGAGCACAGTGGTTCATGGGGAAAATATCAGCTGTGACCTGCCACAGCTCACCAGCAGCCTTACGTCCTCACCCTGCACACCAGCTTGGATGTGCAGAAGGAAAGTGGTCTGTCACTCCTGATTTGCCTCTCCCACCAGCTGCAATGTCTGTGCCTCCTTGGCTTCTCTCTCAGGAGCCTTCCCCAAGGTAAGCCCTATCTCTACACCTCTTCTCCAGGTGAGGAGACCTTCAGCGCAGGTGCTGATACTCCATGCTCCTCTCCTCGCTACCTTCCCTCCTCCCACTCTTTGTCCTTAGCCTTTTCCTGGCACCAGCATCCCTTCCTTTCTTGCTTTTATGGCACTCTTCCCAATCATAAGACATACATCTGGGCTTCACCTCTTTGAAAACCATTTCTCAGGGTGCTACCTGCTCCTCACGTGTAGGGCTGTGCTGGAGAGCTGTCACTGGCAAGCACGGACCTTGGTGGAGTCACCGCACATGGTGGAGAAAGAGAGACTGCACAGGAACAGCCACACCAGGCACGCCTCCACAATTGGAGATTGAACCCCATGGTTTTCCCCAAAGAAACGGTGCTTTTCATTGAACACGGCCCAGGAAAATCCTGGTTTGGCCGTTCAAAAGTAACCTTCCTCTCAAAACAGGAAAGGCTCCTCCCTTACTGCCTGCCTGCCCAAGAGGAGCGAAAGAGCTCCTTTCCATGGCTCAGCTCAATATTATGGTTCTCCTTGGTTGAGGGAGTTTGTCTTTCACTCTGTTTGCAGCATTTTTCTCCAGTGCCTTTCTATCAAAGACGTAACATTTCAATTCAGCTTTGTCCTGACACTTGTACTGCTTCATCTCCTGCCAGGAGGTGGTCAGTCCCCACCATGGGGCTTGCTCCTTACTCTTGGTGTCCCACCAGATTGCTTCCACTGTAGCACCTTTACTCTGGGGCTTTTCTGAGCAGAGTGTGGAGAGGTACCTGCAGCTCCCTTGTGCAGTACAAAGCTGTATCAGAAGCTGGTGGGAAGACTGTATGCCCATGGGTTGCAGCAGTCACAATGGAGGGTTATTGCTGGAGGTCTCTGCAAAAACTTCAGGATGGCTTACAGCTAACCCTGACTGTTAGGATGGATATTGCTTTTGCTTGCTTTTCACCTGAAATCAGAACTGCTTTATTTACTTTATGATGACTAGCTCCTAGGCAGCCAGGCTTTAATGCATACTAATGAACAAAACAAATGTTTTCCCCTAGAAATATCACGTGTTTTCCCAGACTTTCCTGCAGCTCAGCCAGAGAGATAACATCAAAGTGGTACAATTTAATGAACCTGCTCCATTACAGTGTACAGCATGATTTACCAGCTGCTATGCAGAAAAAAAACACCGCTGTTGAGACTTTTCAGTATATTCCTCTGATTTTATTAAGTTAAAACTTATTGTAAGCCATTGGGGAAAGAATGAGAGATGGAATGATAAAACAGTGATTCATTCCACACTAGGAGGTTTGTTTAAAAAAAACCAAACAAACCTGAGTTTTCAGTTACATCTGGAAAAAGGAAGAATAAAACTATTCTGTCTTAAAATTTGATTCCTTATGTGCCAAAAAGTCAGGCTGCATAGTCTTAAACACAGCTTGTCATGAGGAAGCACAGATACCTGTGCATGACTGTACATTATCCCCTATGGCTGCAGAATGCATCCCAGCACCTCTTCACGTGATGTCCCTGATGATGTGCAGGTCTCTTCATCATGTTATAAAGTCTAGTTCTGAAGGCTAGGAGGGCAAGCCAGCCATCTTTCACTCATGGTTATTTCCCAGGTGATTAACTCACACAGCAGCTAATCAAAACCTCTGACAGGTGACCCTGCCAAACCCATGCTGTGCAGCAGGACATCCACTCTCTGGCTCAACTAAGCAGCAAAAGCAGGGGCATGCAGCGGGAAGTTGGCTTGTGGATCATCTAGCTGGAGCAGAAGAATGTAGCATGCCCCTGGTTCCCCAGCTTCTCTGACAGAGGTGAACCCCAACCGCCCTTGGTGTCCCCTCTCCCTGATGCCAGCCCATGGAGCAGCTATTGCAGAGGGGCTGGAGAGAAGGATTTCACACATCTTTCCCCATCTGAGGGCTGAGCTTTCTGCACCAGCATCAATCTGGGACACCTTTGGTGCTATGAGTGTTTCAGCATTTGGCAGGTGACCATAGCATTTCACTGCACGATGCCTTTATGGCAGGACAATAAATCTCTGCTGGGTTTGGGCTGTGGTGTTGGCCTCAGTGTTGTTAAGTGCCTGCAGCACACAATTTACTGGCATTGGCACGGATGTGGTGTGGGGTTATATGGCCTTGCTCTGCTGGCCATGATTGGGCTCTTAAATACTCATTGAACTCCAAACAAGTAAGGTTTTCTTCCAGCTTGGCACTGCGTCTTGGGAGGCCACCAGCAGTTACTCTTGCTGCTGCTCTGGAGGAGATAGACTGAAGGAGAGTGCAGGACAGTCATGGCTGCTGATCAGCAATAAATAAATGTTCCTGTTTGAAGACAGTAAACATCTAGCAATGCCACATTTTTTCTGAGACATGGTCACGTTGCTGAAACAACCTGATTTCAGGAGGAAACTGTGACAGCTCGCTTTATAACAGCAACAATAACTGAAAAGCCCCAAATGATGCAGCCCATCCCCTACACAACTAAAGCATATAAGAGCGGAGAGGGAGGCTTTAATTACGCAGCAGTTTCCATGACAACCTCCTATATCAAATGGCCGAGCACAAGGGCTCTCTCCTCTTCTTCTCCATCTCGTTTGCCTCTGGAACAATTAGGCCAGGATAAGAGCCAGCTGCATTTCAGCATGGCTTGCACAGCTCTGCACCAGCAGAGAAGACAGCCTCCTCCCCCATGCTGAGCCCCAGAGAGGAGCCCAAGGAGCCTGCTTTTTATTCCCATTGCAACTGCTAATCACCTGCCTCAATGACAAATCCTTGCAGGTGCTGTTGGTGCAGCCAGGAGAGGCACTTTTCTCTGCAAGAGTCTCCCAGAGCTCACCCTTAGCAGATGCCACCACTGCGGTAACATCCACAGGAGTCTCCCCATAACACATGGCTTCACCCCTTGCTGGAGGCTGAATCTCACCCTTCAAGGGGACCATTGCCATGAGGGTTTCTCTGGCCAAGAGAGGACCTTGGTCCTGCTGATATACCAGTGATGAGCTAAGTGCAGCAGGTCTGATAAAGCCAGGCTGGATTATCAACACACTGCCAAAGAAGTAAAGAACAAGCCAAGACCTCATCTCTGCCTCTCCGTGAGGATATTCCCAGTTTGCTGAGTCCCCTGGCATTTTGCTCTCTGCCAGCTTTAAGAGGAGTTGGGTGCATGTGTTTCTTTGTCCAAGCCCTGCTCTCATCCCAGCTGATGGGAGTTCATTGCTACAGCACGGTCAAAGGGGTTCTCATTTGCTTCTGTTTTTTGCTTCATGAGGAGGAGCATGACTTTGGGGTGGGGGGCATGGGAATACATTTATAATTAAGTCGTCCACTCTGGCATGGGAAAAGCAGGCAGCAAGGCTCCACTGGGCAGCAGGCACCCCTTGGCAGTTACTTGCTTTGTCCAAAGAAATCATGGGTCCTAATAAGAGGGGAGGAGGAGGAAGACATCAAGGTGGTGTCCAACTGAAGGCATTGTTCTCTTTTCTCTGGGGCCATGTGAATGGCAAAACATTAATATTTGCTTTTCCATTTCCCTTTGGGCCCCATTGTTTGACAGCTCAGTCCGGAGACAATTTTGCAGCTCACCTCTGTTTACTCTGAGCGCTGGCGTTGCTCAGCCCTTTGCCGAGCCTTTCCCTTCCTTATATTGGCTCGGTGGGAAGGAAAGGCTTGCTAATTCTTCTCAACATGAGAAGACTTATTGTCCCTCTTGACCGCTGTTCAAGAACAGCTGGTTTTGTTGTATTGTGGAGCTGTGTATTTTCTTTTTAACGGCTCAGCGCTACTTAAAAGGCAGGTCTGGCCTGAGCACGTCTGCCAAATCAAATGGTTGGCTTGCTGTGAAACTCAGCCTAAGACTTTAAGTGGGAAGAGGTCCAACGACAGAGCAGGTCAAAAATCCCACTTGGCTCAGATGCCTGTTTCTCTATTCAAGATTTCTGACAGCAAAACCACCATTTTTAGTAGTGACTGTGTGAACTTTCAGTGCATGGTCTCTTCGGAGAGCACCACGTATTTTGCTTGCATTGAAATGAGCTAATCTCAACTCAAAAAAGATTTTTACAAAAAAAAGACTTGCAGGGACCTTTTTTAATGCATTAAGGATGTCACCAAGAGGTTTTTATTCCTGTTTTTTCTTTTAAACTCTGCCAACCCTGGTCTTTGCAGGTGGCACTTGAAGAGTTGATGGGATCTTCATGAGGAAGAGATGCAGTGCTGCCTCTCACCTGTAGTTTTTGCCTCTTAAATCCCAGCAAGCTGGTGGCTTTTGCAAGCTTATTAAGAATTGCTTCTAGTCTATCTGACTCAATTTTTACTCCCAGTTTGTAAGAGCAAGGGCATGTCAAGAGTTGCCAAAACGCAGCTGGAGAAGACCTGCACCTTGCTGAGCCTCCCCATGCCCCTCTGCTGCCCCATGCCCCCAAAAGCAAGGGTTTCCCCTCTGTCGGAGGCATGGGAAGCAGGCAATGGTGCTGTTAGAGGTGCTGAGTGTTTTGCAGGAGGGCTGGAAATCTGAGCTCAGCCAGCAGGCAGCAGTGACCTGTGCTGTTTCCCATGCAGATCTGCCTGCTCGCTTGCTGGTGGAGCACTGAAATGGCCGGGCAGGACCACTTCTTGCACAGCACCGCGGCTCACAGCCTGCCAGGTGACTTGCGGCTTAATAAACACCGTGTCAGCTAGCAGATTAACTGTTGTATAAACACCAGGCATGCCTGAGGAAGGCATGAATCTCAGGGCCCTTGCCTGCACTCAGGAGAGGCCGGGCAGATGTACAGACAGGGCTCTGCCCTGGCAGCCTGCATCTTCTCCTCAGCTTTGCCCACCTCTGCAGGTCAGGAGCATCATCCCTCAAGGGCCAAAAGTGCTGCCTGCTGTGAAACAGGGAGGGAAATCCCCTGGTCCTGCAATGTGGAGCCAAACCTCCAGTGCACATGGATTGCCATCTTTGCACCACTGGTACCAAGAGAGCAGGACCTGTGGTCCCATTGCAGGAGATGTCCCAGTGTAGGAGAAGTCCCAGTGTGTATCTCCCATTAGCTAGAAGAAGGGCTGGGAAAGTGAAGAGCCGTCTCCCGCCCAAACCAAACACCGCGTCTTTGTTCACTGCATGAAGGAGTAATGGTTTTAAACTAAAGGAGGGTAGATTTAGACTAGATATAAGGAAGAAATTTTTACGATAAGGGTGGTGAAACACTGGAGCCGGTTGCCCAGAGAAGCTGTAGATGCCCCATCCCTGGAAACATCCAAGGTCAGATTGGACAGGGCTGTGAGCAACCTGATCTAGTTGAAGATGTCCCTGCTCATTGCAGAGGGGGTTGGACTAGATGACTTTAAAGGTCCTTTCCAACCCAAATCATTCTATGATTCTATAATTAAGAACCAAAATTACAAGTGCTCATGCAGTCAGGTTGGTTTGACTCTGCTTTCAGGAAAGGTCCTCACTGGCTTTTCTCAACAACTGGAGGGGAGGAAAGCCTCCCTCCTTGCCCTCACCCACGCCATGGTATCCGCCAGTCTTTTTGAAGCAATTAAATGCCTCTTTGCTCCTTCAGGTTGGCTTTATTGCTCCATGTCACCCCCTCACCACACAGTTTTCATGCTACCTTAGGCCAGCAATGGGTTTGCTAAGCAAAGTCCCAGTTTTCTCCATCAGTGACAGACCCAACCCCACCATGGAGATGTTAAATCTGGCAATGGGAGACTGAGTTGTGTGAGCACAAGGTGGGCAAGGAAGAGAAGAGTGGGGTTCAAGTGCAAAGTGGTGATGCTATTGGCCTTGTTAGCACCATGTGGGCTGTGTGCCCAGGCCAGCTGCAGGGTCGAGAACCAACCCAATCCCAGCAGCAAAAGCAGCAGCTCAAGGCCCTCCATCCTGGGGGCAAATGGTCCTGGAGGTTGAGTATGAATGCCTGGACCAAAAGGCAGGTGGCATCCATGGCATCTTGATCTACTGCTTGCACAGTACCAAAATTGTGAATTGTGCATTGAAAGACAGGCTAGATCACAGCAGAAAGGTGGGATCACAGCAGAAGATGCTAACCTGTAAGCAGGGAGAGACTGGTCCTTTTGCTACACCTCAGATTCACAGTCTACCCCAAATGCTGATGTACACACTAGGTTCTGTGTCTGTGGTGAAGTATTTGAGATGCAATCCTATTACCGAGTGTAAGACAGGATCTAGCCCATTCACGGCACTTTTGTTAATTAAGACCAGATTTAAGCCTCCTTGAATAAGGTGCCTAGTAATCTGGTGAAGGAGCCAGGCAACTGGTTTCTTTTCAATGTGACTGTATATCCAGAGCTTACTGGGAACCAGTGTCACCAGCAATCCAGTGCAGATGTTCCTTCACTGCAGAGCAAGCCCCAGTATGTGCTAGCTCTGTCTGGATGAAGGTTTGCAAGATCTGAGGTGTCTGCTTGAAACTCATGGTGAAATGAGGCAGGTGAGGATTTTTTGAGTGCGTGATGTGGATGCAAACAGCCGGTCCTCCCCACTGCTGACCTCCCAGAGTAGAAAGGCAGGTGACTGGCAGGCTTGTGTGCAAACATGCTGGGCTGGAATGAAAGGTTGCTGAAGTGAAGGAGAATCAAAGGCAGCTGTCCTGAAGCCAATGGGGGACTTAGAGTAGGTCTCACAGCCTTGATTTACTGCAGGCATCATGAACTTGCTATTTTTTGTTAAATCTAGCTCCTTGAGTGAAGTGGGAATCACAGCTTTTGTTAAAGGAGATTTCTGAGTCCCACACAGGAGAAAGAAAGCATAGAAACCTTAGTCTTGGAACAGAAAGCAAATAAAACTGTAATACTTTGGCTTTGTAATAAATATAATTATATTTAAGCTCCCTGCATAATTCCACAGTTGTCTGAAAGCACTGAAAGCTCAGAGCTTGCGATAGCAAGTAGTACTGACAGGCTGCATGCAGAAATTGGCCTTTTGACTCTATGAGGATATTGAAGATGTTCTGGTAAATATTTACATTTTTTAATCTCCAGTGCTAATCAGAGCCGAGATTATTTAACTCACAAGAGTTTATTAAAATAAACTTTGCACTGATTGCTTGCTTTCTGCATTTGCTATTTTTTTCCCTACTGTCCAGATGCCAGGGAAGCTGGGCTTTTATTGAGGTTAGATTTGCTGGAGTACTGCAGTTGCTGCTATTTGCCGTAGTAGTTTGAAAGGTCTTGGCCCTCCGGGGCAGTTGTTATTCCAAAATGAGATGTCACCCAAATCTTTCTTGATGCTGAAATTAGTTAACAATGGGAATCTTGGAACAGAAATTATTCTGTGGGTTTTTTCTTATATGAAGCTGTTGTTTATTAGAAAAAGGTGTCTTTATCATGAAGAGAGGGCAGTACATGTGAGCTCTCTTGGCATCGTTTCAGCCATCTTCAAGGTCACGCATGGCTCCGCATGCTCCTGCAGGCCCTGGAAGGGCTCCTTTGGCACTGTTCCTGCAGAACTGGCCCATGGTTATCACCACTCACGCATGGTGCAAAGGAGTTGAAAAGTCGTCACAGAGCCCTGGGACTGTCTGATACGCGTTACCGAGGCTGAATTGCACACTCTGAGCATGCAATGGCTTTTCAGGGGAAGGGTTTGCATCCCTCAGCTGCTAAGAAGCAATGTTGATGGGTCTGTGCTCTTCCCCAGCTGTTGTACACTTGCTTAGCAGTGATGCAGGTGTCCTATGATGTTCTTACCAGCGCTTGACTTGGTAATTCAGCTCTAACAGGAGCCTGGCTATGTCTGTGAGAAATCTCGTACCCAGCGGGAAGGGTTCAGTGATTCTTTCTGCTTCCTTGCTTTGCAAGTTAAAATTAAGGACAGCCTGGGTCTGTGCAGCAGACTATCTCAGGACAGTGCCTGCATTTTATGGCGTGGGCTGACCAACAAGGAGCTCCGGAGGGTCAGGGAAGAGACTGTTTTAAAAGCAAGCAGAGCTTTGTAAATGCCTCCTGAAGGGTTAGATTTCTGAGCAGAGCCATGGACTGTTGCAACAACTGTCCGTGCTGCCGTGGCTCGTTTCACCTCTTGCACAGCAAGATTTGTGGGAGGGTAAAGCAAAGGCTGCATGCCCTGAGCTGGGAAAACTGAGGACAAATAACTGCAGAGTCTAGCAGTGAGGACAGAATAAATGAGCTGTTTGAAAATCAAAGCGGGTCTCAGCACTGCAGTTCCAGCAGAGCTGCCTGTGTCCCAGGGTCAGGGAGCTGTGGGCTTTCTCATACCTTGACGTATCTCTGTCTTTGCTTTTTAATATCAGCCTTGCAAAGTTTTCAGCTTGTCTAGATTCACATTATTTCAGTGCTGCTACGTTTAGGCTCTGAGCAGAGGCGAGAAGCCTTCAGTTCAGCCTTAAGGGAAGAAAAGTATCACATTTTGCTGTTTAACATGACTTTTCACTAACGATGGGCCCATAAGGAATAAGGGCAGTGCCACTAAATGAGCTTGTCTCTGGTTACTGCTGCTGAATCCTCAAACAAACCGGAGAGCGAAAACGTCACCAGCATTGCCCTGAATTAGGAATACCTAGGAAAAAACTATCTTTCCGTCTCCTATGTGGAAAAAACAAATTGCTGCTGTCATCTGTCCCCACCAGCGTCAGGCTGTCTTGTAGCAAATGCTTGCCCATCTTTTCAAGTCTGTCAGCCAGTTTTGACCTTGATACGATCCACACTGGGTTTTGGTTTGTCACCAGACAGGGTGAGAAAGGAAGTAGGGGAAGACATTCAGTTAAGCACGGTGGGAATGAAGGCGGTGTGAAAAACGGGAAGAAAACTACCGCTGCGGGGTGAGCAGATGGAGGGTGAAGTGGTGTTGCAAGACTCACGGGCTCTGTTGCGTTAATGATGTTAATAAGCAGTAAGGAATGATGAATGAATTATAGCGAACTGACTGGGGTCAGCTGGGGACACCCGAGGGCAATGCTGTCCCACGCTTCCCCACAATGCCGGGGGACAGGTTGGGCTGTGAGCTGGTAACTTGTAGCTCCCTTCAGCAGCAGCTTGAACTGATAAAGGCATCAGTCTGGAGGGTTTTGTCTTCGCAGCAGTGACTTTAACATCTGCGACAGTCTAATGCTGAGCTCACCAATTCATTTTTGGCAAAGCAGCTCGGGAACCGCTTTGCAGTTATGAATTGAGTTCTGGAGAAATGGGTCCCCTCCCACCACCAAATTGCATTTTGGATCAGGGAACTCTTTCTCAGACTCCGGATAAACCCCCTGCCTGGCTGAAATGGGTATTAACCTGCCCTGCACAGTGTAAAACAGCACAGTGAAAGGAAAACATAGTGGCCTCTGGAGGGGCTGGCCCCAGGACCTCTGGAAACACGATGCTCTCCTGCATTTTCTCAGGTGCAGGACACATTAGAGCAGGCTTTGAGTGATGTGCATAGGCATAAGGGGCTGCACATCGGAGGGGAAGGCTGAGTTTCCTGGTTGATGGGACATCTGTGCAGCCAGGTGTCCCAAGCATGTGCTCCTCCACGGAGGGTGGGGCACAGCCACCAGCCAGGCTGGGATCTGCTGCACTAGTGGCACTGGGGAGAAGTGGGCACTGCTGGCGATCCCTTCCTCATGGCGCTTCTAACCCAGGCTGGGCGCACAGTGCTTTCGACACTCCTGTTTTCTAACCCTAATGGGTGCTGAGGGTCATGAGCTCAGATGAGAGCAGGTGCCTTTAATGAGTTCCCATTGCTTGGTGGCAAGGCTTTAATTGCCAGTCCCAGGTCCCTGCCAGTGATGTGCCCTTGTGTGGCTCCAGGGCTGCTCCTCCATTCAGGGTGCTGCAGAGGAAATGCAGGAGAGCTAAACTGAAACCATGACAGATGCTGTCCTTGTTCCCTTTGTCAGCCCCTGTTTCTTATCTTCAAAGCAGAGGATAGATTTCCTTAATGAACCCAAACTGGCCTCATATTGCCTGATACGATACAGATCACTCACCATCCCTGCAGCCTAGCTGTTCTTCTCTGCTGAAGTCAGCTTTCTGCTCTGGCTGCCAGGCTGGGGAGAGCTGCAGTGTTTACTCACTGCTTAATTAATCTCTGCTGCAGCCTGGGGAGCCCCCTTGAGACATACAGGTAAGGCTGCGTGTCTCTCAGATTCATGTTGGGCTGCCAAGCTCTGCAAACAAGGTAGTACCTCTCTGGATTATTCCAGAGAACCTCCTCCTGTGTGGACATGTGAAAATGACTTAAAAGGAACTGTTGATTCCCGGAGAAAAATCAAAGAGGAAAAGTAGAAAAAGAGCAGATGAACTCTTCCACAGTCCCAAGTCAAGGGAGAGGAACGTGCAGATGTAATTCAAAGCATTAACTTCATTATTATAGGATAAGACTGTCCACCAGTGATGGGGGTGATGGGGCTAGTAGCAATGAAATGGAGCCGTATCCATCTGAAGTGGGTCCACAAGAGTTAAATCTGGCATCCAAGTGGCTCTCAGCACATCTAGACTTATGCTGGTCAAGACACTGACAGCAAAAAGAGGGGTCAAAGGCACCTGAGAGCAGGTTGGGGATCCTGGCACAGGAGCATCAGGGCTGTGTGAGATGCCTACCCTTGTATTCACAGACAGCTGAAGTCCTGGTGAAGTATTTAGGAGGTCAGACTGCCAGGGAACGGGGCCAGATCTGGCAGCCCAAGAAGGGCGAATCCCAGACCCAGCCAGCAGCACGGCTGAGCCCATGTCCCATGGGTTTTCCTTAGTGATCTTTCTGAAAGAATTGGTTTTGGAGACCCAGAGACTTGCCTAAGATGTAGAAGATCCTGGTGGCACCAACAGAGATGCGGTCCAGTTGGCAGTGGAAGCTGGGCACTGCTTCTCTCTGCCTCCCATCAGTCCCCAGTTTGCACTGAGCATCTTTCCACTCTAGTAAAAAGAAGCATCATCCTCCAACCCCTCGGGAGCAATTCAGACCCTGAATAAGGCAGGTGCCTGCAGAATTGAAAGGGGGAGGATCAGGAACACCATGCCATGGGGGCTACATGAATGCTGGCAGGAGCTGTTGAAAAAGAAGTGGCTGATTTGCACTGTGCTGCTGTATCCGCTTGCACACACCTGCACCAGCACACAAAGGAACGAGGCTGCTTATCCGCAAGTGTAAAGCAGGCACATTTCGGGCTGTGAACTAGCAATTACCTCCAACACATTGCCAGCTGAGTTGTGTTCCTCATCTCAATTCCAAACACAGCTTGGCCTGTATCCAGCATCTTCCCCCCTCCCTGTCCACAAAGAGCTCTGTGCTCTTGTATTGCTGGGGGTCCACTGGATGTAGAGTCCTGAATTAAGGAGAAATGAGCTGAACTTAATTGCAGTGATAGTAAAAGCTGCTGCCCAGATTGCTGTGACCACCAGGAGCTTTAGGCCAGCTGGAGGCTGAGCAAAGTCATGGAGCAAATGAACTGCATCTCCCGATGCTTTATTTTGTGTAACCTTTGAAGCAATGCACGTGGCCACACTTAGACCTTAATCTTATTCTCTCTGGGTCTGTCCCGTGATATGTGGAAAGGGACTGTGGAGGGGAGCAAGGCTCTCTTGCA
The DNA here is from genome assembly GCA_013401275.1 of Pandion haliaetus. Lineage (NCBI taxonomy): Eukaryota > Metazoa > Chordata > Aves > Accipitriformes > Pandionidae > Pandion > Pandion haliaetus. Next base: position 1,141 of record VYZV01049412.1, on the reverse strand, counting down.
TACACTGGGGTGATCTGTGCTGTAAATAGTGCTGGGGAGATGCTGAGCTGCAGTAACTCAGGTTTTGGCTTGCAGGTTTTTGTAGGGCTAGCAAGAGGCATCTCCTCAGTCAATGGATGCTCAAGGTTTTAAGAGCTTGCCTAAAACCACAGGTGATCTAGATTCCCTAATAGCAAAGTACTCAGTGTGAGCTTTAAAATGGACATGTTGGCTCTTTTAGTGATGGGGCATACCAGGGCAGCAAGCCTCCTACTTCAGCTGAGCTCAGCCATTTGAGAGGAAGGATGGCACAAAGGTTAGCATGCTGCTCTGGGACTTGGGAGACCCAGGTCCTGCTCCCTGTGCTGCCCTTGACTATGGTGGGGCACTCAGCCAGCACTTGCCCTGCATCTCCTTTGGGATACGTGGATCAGGGAGCGTGTTCAGGCCTCCTGCCATTCCTATCCAATGTGTCTGCTTCCACAATATGGCTATGATAAGCCCAGCTCAGATACTTCCCAGACATCAGCTGTTGGATGCTGCTGCTAGTTCCTGTGGGATACACAGTGGAGGACTTGCACAAACAGGCTTGCACCAAGACAAAAGAGTAGGGCTAGAGTTTTGTTCCTTCCCACATGCTCACCTAAAACCCTCACCCTGAGCCCAGGTGGACTTGAGGTGAATGTCAGCTTAGGCTTGCTCTCCAGCAGCGCTGTGGACATAGTGTTGGTCTCTGAGGAGACACAACCTTTGCAGGATGGGGAGCTTGTGCTACCATCCAGAACCAAGTAGGTAAAACAACCCGCTTTTTACAAAATTAACAAGGGAACTTCTTTCAGAAATGCTGTGAACAGAGCTTATGGATTACCCATGGATGTTGATGTGACTCCTCATGGCACCTTCCAGCTCCTCTAGCTGGGAGCACCCCTTTCTGTTCCAGATTCTGGCAGGTTTGTACCCAGGTGTTGCTGTATGCCACCTTGCTGCATGGCACTCAGTGCCACACAGATCCTAATGGGTACCACGAGAAGCTGCAAAGACACTTCTTGGTTGGCAAAGTCCACTTCTTGCTCTTTATCTTGGGCCAACATTGAGTACCATGGGTGGACGTGCAAACTTCTGGGCAATGGGAAGAGGAATCATAGAATCATAGAATCATTTA
>VYZV01049405.1:0-16816 GCA_013401275.1 Pandion haliaetus | reverse complement strand
CAGAAATTTCTCCTAATTGCCTATAGAATAAGTAATCGGTGCTTACATCCTGGCTGGGCGATTGGTAGTAGACACTCACTACAACATCTCCTTTGTTTTCCATCCCCTTAATCCTTACCCAGAGGCTCTCAATGACTTCATCACTAACTGTAAGGGCTGTACAATCAAACCTCTCCCTTACATGTACTGTCACACTTCCACCTCACCTGCCCTGCCTATCCATCCTGACCAAAATGCTTGCTTACATTGGCAGAGGCTATACAGATGGCTCAGATGAATTCCATTCTTTTGATCCAGAAACATAAGATCCTTGTTCAAAATCATGCAGGCATCCAGGAAATCATAGCATTAGATACCAATTGCATTTACTCACTTTGTGAGTGCCTTCATCTGCTCACAAATGAGATCTCTGAAGCAGAGTTCTTCCATAACCGTATGGCTGTACAGTCCCTAGTACAATGGTGTCTAGCACAGTTGGGAGCTACAGCTGTCTTTGTAATCTACAGGATCAAAGGCTAAAAAGTTGACAGGTTCTTATATATACCCAAGATAACAGTGAGATGTGCTTTATTCTGGAGATCCCATAGGTTTAACAGAAGAAAAAAATTACTTCTTCTCTTATTAGCATTCTAAATACCCAAACTTCTTTAGTGTCTATGCTGGGAGAGAAGATATGGTTTGCAGAAGAAGCTTCTATTTACTTAGCCACCTCCCTCACCTTCCCTCTACCTACCAACATAGGTCATTCCCTGCAGCTGCATGCCCAGATTTTAGTCCCTACACAACAGGAACGGTTCTTCAACATGGCACAGTAAGAGCTACTAGTGAGAATCCATAACACCAGGAGCCAACACAGCCTTTTATCACAAACCTTCTACCCAAACCCATTCTCAGAGAAATGGGTAGAAACACCAAATATTTTAACCTTTTTGTTTTTTTTAAATTGTTGCAGTGGATCTACTACTGATTTGTGGTGGCTATCCCATACCTTGTAAATATTTACCAACCCTCACAGGAAACCAGCAGAAGAATGCATAACCACTTTTTAAAACCACCTCACATAATCCTCTTTCAAGTACACTCCTATGTATCACAAATCAATAGCTTTCCCTCTTTCTCTCATCCTGTACTGTTAGCCTATTAATAAACAAACCCACTTTGTACCTCCTATATTCACATCAAAACTGGAATGAGCTGCCATGCTCAAGATGCACAACGTGTTAAACAGTAAAGCAAATTAAACCCCATAGATTAGAATCTGATCCTGATGTTGAATTTGCTAGGTGTAATCTCCATCAGAAGGAAGATCAAACTGGCAGCATACAGGATTGGAGACTTACTTTTTACCTAAATCTCCTTCATGAGGGGTCTTTTATAACTGTATTTTAAGTCCTGTTTCACGTTTTCAGTGTCACCTGCACCCACAATGGTGCTGCATTTAAATTTCCAACTTGCAAGACAGGGCTTCAAAAACACCTTCCCCTATACTGAGTAGGAGGTTTTTTCTGTAGAAAACAGAGGAATATATCAAAATCAAAACATAATCTAAACTTCCACTGAACACTGCTTTTCTTCGCCATTTCTCTCCCTTTGTATTTCTCTGCTTTGGTTTGACTTTTTAATTAAAATCTAATCTTGTAAAATGTCATTTTTAAAGCATTATTGGAATTTGAAATAAAACCACCCGCATTGCAAGTAATTACTCCTTACTCACATGTGGGGATATCACTGGGGTCAAGGCCCCCAGGAAGCACACGCTGGTGCACAATCATCCTCAGTGCAGCTATGTAGTGGCCAGTCTGGGGTTTTGTAGGTAAACCTCTCATTTTGTTGTAGAAGTCAATACTTCAAGGAATGCGATTGGCAGAATTAGCACGCTTGCATGATTTTTTTGAGGCACATTGTAACTATTAACTCAGCTCCTGCTCAGGTTTTGGCTTAACACACAGCTCATGCCAAGACTTGTCACACGCTGGGAGCAGCACCATTGGGTCAAAGCGAGAGAACACAGCGGGCAGGAAGAGATAAGGGCCATGCTGCAGCTGTTCTTACCTGCAGTGTGCTATCCCCTGCAGCCATAATCTCCTGTATCTCTGCAAAGTACCGGCCTGGCAGTTTCTTCAAAAGCCCCTAACTGATGGAAATGGTGCAGACCCAGCTTCCAAGCTGGGAGATATAAATGTGTCAGCTTATCCAAAAAGCTTTTGACGCAGATCCAACACAGCAGCTGGACTGCTGAGACTTTAAAAAAAAAAAAAAGCAAAAACAAACAAACAAACAAAAAATCCTCCCCCCAAAAAAACAAAACTGATATCATGTTTGTAAACTTTGACTGCTGTTTCTGCCTGTTCTGGCTCAACAAGTTAATGAACCTTTCCAAACTTGTGAGGTTTTAATTCTAATACTCAAAGCACTACATGAAGGCTACAAGACAGAATATTATATATCAACACATCAAATCTTTCTCTACACTCATCACTTTTTTTTCTCAAATGAAATTGGAAACACCCTCGAATAGGATCAGCATTTGAACTGAAACATGCTATGAAATGTAGAAGGAGGTTTTCACAGGGAAAAGAGGAATGCAATCAGTTAAAATTCATCATTCTCCACATCTTACAAGGTATTTGTTTCAACATCTAGATTGTAACGCCTCCCTGTAGCAAAGTCACCTTTATGGATGCCATTATTTACTTTAGGAGATAAAAACAACCTTGCCACACAAAGGCCACTGCTCTGCATCATTCAAATAATGTGTATCTGACTTTTGGGCTCCACTGAAGCCTCAAGCCTCAGAGAATCTGGTGTTCATTTTGTTCAAAGTTAATGCCACTTGTCTGAGAGTTGGTAAATTGAGTCTTGTTTCCTGGGCAGGATTTCTCACTTGTTATCTTTCAGTGCCCTGAAAAAGATTGCTTTCAAAATTGAACTTGTCAAGTCAACCGGTTCACTTCTGAACAATCTCTAGAATGTGCGCCTTCTGAGTCGATGCATTTTCATTCATTCATTTAGGGCACCTTAAGAATCAATGCAATGAACGAAAACACTGGTAGCCAACTCCCACAGACAATGGTAACTCATAATGCAATAGAATTGTGTAAGCATTTAGTATGTATACATACATGCATTTAAACACACATATATAGCTATGTGCCTATAAACAACTATGGCTGTCATTTCCACTTGCAGACGAGGTGTTAGCAAACCTGAAATGAAATCAGAAAACTAGATGAAGTGTAATAAAGACCAGTCAGTGAGATAACTGGATGGCATTTCTGTTGCCAAGCCAAGGATTTACATGGCAGCTTCTGCACCATCCAGAATACCAAGCACAATAGGACATGAGGTGAATGCAAGAGCAGGGACCTGCTGGTACTTCATTATATCTGATCTATTCTGTCATTAGAGCCTAAAGCCTGCAGTGGAAGAGGTAAGTTAAAAAGCAAAATTAAAAGCAACCATCACCCACTCCAAAACTCCCCCCCTACCCCACCATTATTCTCAGAAATGTAAACTCTTAGAAGAGTACAACTTTTCCTTAAGTCTAGTAAGAAGTCTTATACTTTCAAGATACTGACTGGGGGAGGGAGGGGTGTGAAGTAAAAATCTGCCCTTCGATTCTTCCTAAAACTAACACACCACTCAAGCCTACAAGCATGTTCATAAAGTTAAGTGCCTGGTTTTGTGCTCTGTTACGGAAGCAAAAGTTTAAAAAACAGTTAAACGTTAAGAAATTGCGTATACAGCTTCACTGAAACCCAGATCTGAAGCCACAGAGATTTCAAAATTGTCTAGAGACTGTCAAGTGAGCAGTTAGCTTTTGGAGGGTACATGAGAGACTGACAAAACCTGTAGGAAGCTTTATTTACTCCTTCAGTGAGCCTAACTATGCCCAAATGCCTCATCACACCAACAACTGTAGGTGGACAGGGATGAACAGGAGACGCACCCTGGGAGGGATCTAAACCCCATTCCAAGCAAGAGGTAGGAATTAATACTATACACAGAGAGAGCGACTCTGCAGCTGTGTCCAAGGGAAAGAACTAATCAGCCAGAATGTGCTATCTGGAACTGTATTTCCCTTCACATTGAGGGCTTTCCCAAGAAGCAGCTAATACTGGGCAGGAGACCAGCAGCAGATTACTAGCTCTTTGGTAGTCCCACCTTGAGAGGCATTTCACATGGGGGAGGGTCTCAACTTGCTCAGCCATGTTCAAATTCAGGCTTCACCTCCTGCAGACATTTACTGCAAAGCTTCTTTGTACTTGCTGCGTTCTTCAGAGCACCAGGAGATGCTGGAGATCTTCCCACTCAGAAAGCAATTCTTCTAAATTGGAAAGAAGGCACACCTTCCCATCATGCTGTCATATTGGAGTTTGAACTCTCTTTGACACTAGATTGTGTCAAAAAGGAAAAAAAAATGCAAATTGACAGCTTCTGCAAAGCTTAGGAACTTTGTTTGAACTCAATTAATGCGGTTTAGAAACCATGCCATAACACCATCTGAAACGCAGCAAAGAACAGAGGTTCTTAAAAGGAAAGTGGTTGCTGCCAAAGTTGGCCTTTGTCCTCTTCCTTAGAGGCACAGAAGAGTATGGAAAAAACCAGAAATAATACACCCAGAAACCATAAGGTGTATGAGGGATCACTGTACTGGAGGTTTCTAAGAAATGAACATCATGTTTTCACAGTCTGCTTTTCTACAGGAATAAAGATACACATATATACACATGCATAAATACAAATAATACATTATGAAGAGAGTACGCCGTCTTACACAAATTTTTGCACAATGCTTGCTTGACTACAAATAAGGCTGTAAAGTATTTTGACTTTTTTCCAGATGTGATATCAAATTGGTTAAAAACTTGGGTTTTTTCAGTTAGCTCTATCACAGACTTCCCAAAGAACGAGACAGAGAGAATACTTGGGACTTCTCCGTGTTCAGAATGACTGATCTTGATGAGTACATTCAAAGGTTTTTCTGTGTCATTATACTAATAAATGTGTTTCTGTTAATGTGCATCTAACAATGTGCCCCAAAAAGATTTTAAAAGAGGTGGTTCAGCTGGCAATAGCAGCTCCATGGGCTGCTCTCCATGGATTATGCATTACCTTTGCTGATTTCATTGTTCACATGCACTAGGTGAGATGAGACAATCTGCACCCTCCTATACATGGTGTATCTTCTGTAACCCAGACAGCCCAAGAGAGCTCTCCCATGGCTGGAAAGACTTCCTAGCAGTGAAAGTCTTCCCTTCCATGACCTTTTCTGTGTCATGGTGTCGTGGTTTAACCCCAGCCAGCAACTAAACACCACGCAGCCGCTCACTCACTTCCCCCACACACACCCAGTGGGATGGGGGAGAAAATCGGGAAAAGAAGTAAAACTCGTGGGTTGAGATAAGAACGGTTTAATAGAACAGAAAAGAAGAAACTAATAATGATAATAATAACACTAATGAAATGACAACAGTATTAATAAAAGGGTTGGAATATACAAGTGATGCACAACGCAATTGCTCACCACCCGCTGACAGACGCACCCAGAAGTCCCCAAGCCGCAACGCCCCCCCCCAGTTCCTAAAACGTCATATGGTATGGAATATTCTGTTGGCCACTTTGGGTCAGCTGCCCTGACTCTGTTCCCTCCCAGCTTCTTGTGCCCCTGCAGCTTTCTTGCTGGCTGGGCATCAAAGGCTGAAAAACCTTGACTTTAGTCTGAACATTAATTAGCAACAACTGAAAACATCAGTGCGTTATCAACATTCTTCTCATACCTAGCTCAAAAACATAGCACTATACCAGCTACTAGGAAGACAATTAACTCTACCCAGCTGAAACCAGGACACATGGAATGAAGGCATGGTATGAAGACAGCCAACATTAAACACTCCCTGCTAAATAATCTGTCTGTCCTTTTCTCTCTTTCCAAAGAAGAGCTATTCTCCTCCTTCAGCTTTGCTGGCAGGCCACTTTATTTTGACCTTGCAATAAATACTTATAAAATTACAGAGATTATCCATTGTGGTCAGGAGATAAACATTTTTATTTATGTGTTTGGCAAGAGAGGGGGCAGAAAATCAGTGACCAACCAACATATGTTAATGTCTATGAGGACATTTCAATTTAAGTCCAAGGACTTTCCAGATGTACATCAAGGGACATGGCTAACATCTGGCATGAGAGTCTCCATTTTTCTATCCCTCCACATTTGTAATAGAACTACACAGTGGCAAAATTGCTTAAAATTAGCAAGATCTTGTTACTCATAGTGCTTTGGAGAACACTATTTATACACATGGAAAGCTTCATAACATGCTTGCAGTCTGTTTTCTGTATTTAGGTTTGACTATTGTGTCTTCTGCCAGAATACTACAAAAAAAAAAACCCAAAGAGGTCAGCAACTGTTAAGCAGAATTTCATTTACTGTCTTTTATCATACCAGGCTGCTTTTCAAAAAGCAATATGAAATCAAGCTTGTTGAAATTCATCCGTATGCTTCAATTTTATAGTGACATGCCTGCCCTTATTAGATTTAGTACCTGCTGAAGTCAAAAGAAATTTAAAGAAATTCAAAATGGCAAAGAACATCTAAATCTTTGCCATGTACATGTCCAGGAATCCTAACTAAGGGCTCACTAAACACCAAAAACCAGTACAACCCTTCATCTCAGATAAAGTATCTTTCACTTGCACACTATCAAAATTTTTAAAAATACTGTTACCTGAAGCTCCCTTCAGTCCTTCAGGAAATTTCTATTAACCTATAAAGTAATAGACAAAATTTGGCAAAATTAACAAAAAAACCCTCTATAGCTCAGAGGCACTAGAAGCATTATTTAGTTGTATTGAAGGAATTGCATAGATTTAACCTCAAACTAAATTTGAAACAGCTCTATAACAGAGAGACATGTTGAGACTGAGCCCGTAAACAGACCTTGTATTTTCCAAACCCATTACAAACAGCATCTCCACACTTTCAGAAAAGTTAGGCTTAAATTATTAAAGGTTAGGCTTAAATTATTAAATTAATAGAAATTCAATATGCACTTGCACTATGGAAAGGACTTCCAGAACGCTAACTTCCTTTTATAATTCCACTGGCAGGAGATAAGTAGCTTGTGAATTCATGATACGGAGTGTATGACTTGCTCTTGGCCTACCTTTAGTGCCCTCATACTGATAACTCTTAAGACCATTTCCAGATGAGAGGAGCTTTCATGATTATGATACTCAGCATGAAGAGCAGGGGTTGGTGGGTAAATTGAAGTTTAGCTACAATTTACCAGTCATTTCAGGAGCTGGTATAAAATTGTATCACTTTATTAAGGCTGTAGTTCCACATAATTATTTCATGACAGCACATCTGATTTAAGAGGACTAACTCTCCCCACCAATGCAACTCTACTTTCCTCACAGCAGAGTCCACTGCCACCGTACTTCAGCTGATTCAGTTACTTGCAGTGTTATGCTCTAAATTAGAGCTGTGAAATCAGGCAGCTAAAATAATGCAAACATAAATAAAGGAAACTTTAATGAAGCTATAGTAACTTCCACCACTTTCAAATCTGAGCCTGTGTTGTTCATGACCTGTGACTACTTCTTGATTTCAGGAATTTATTTGTGTTTCTGTCATTTGGGTCTAAACAGTGACTGCAGGAAGGCAGCAACATCTAAACAGACCACCATGTTCATCAGCTGCTCACTGGGTGCAAAGTGTTGGAGTTATTTTGGTCAGTGCTATAGTCTAATATATGTATCATATGTCTTCCTTAGCATAAATGAAAGGTGAAGGTGAACTCACATCTGTTTGTAGACAGTTAGTTTTAACCATCTCCTATCCAGCCAAACAGTCCTGGACTAGGGAGACTTTTTGAAGCAATCAGGATCAAATAAGGATTACCTAATTTCTGTTGACCCCAGAAAAGGGAGCAATATCAAGTTCTTGGGGCTGACCTGAAACCAAGACCTTCAGTGAGAGACTAGAGTTCTCCATTTTCCACCTGGAGTCAAAGCAGATCCTCTGAGAACTGACCATAGGCATTTGCACACAGCCAAGCCCGGTCAGCTCTTGGCCAAGTAAAAGATGCCAGTTCACCAGAACTGCAAACAATGAACCGAAAGCAAGCAGATTGTCAAGAACATAAGGAAGCAGTGGTCCAACACACCAAAGAACACAAGGCTGTTTGTGAACTCCATGCAGGGGAAAGACTTTTTTGATGGAGAAGCAACTGTGCACACTGCCCAGGGGAAGAGGCAGGAGCCATGTGCTCAGGCAAGCTGAAGGTTATCCCTAGCTCTTGTTTATTCTGCAGATATTTGCGTTTGGTATCTTCTCCCATTCCTGTTGGAAATAGCTGAGCTATCTCACCAAATTTCTGTGAAGCTTCATCCAGACAATGAAAAAACTTTAAGGTCCTCAGATGAATGATACCACAGAGGTGAACAACATTTATTTTTTACAGTTTTAAAAATTGGTACTCTGCCCATGGCCTAGGCTGCAGCGCAGCTGAGGGCTGCCCTCTTCCTTTGGGGACCTTGGAGAGAGCTGTGGAAGCTGCTTTTGGGTTTTTTTTAGGCTGACACTCTACCATATGGCCCCCAGCTGAGCTACAGCATCAATTCTGGAGCAACAGCAGAGCTCACGCATTCAGCAGTTAGTGCCTTTAGACAGGCACAAGTAATTCACAGGCCAGCGGGTGGCTGTGACAGATGACAGCCTCTGGGTGATGAAGGTCAACTTCTCTGCTGAAGCGAACTGGGACTGCATGGCAGAGAAGCCAGCAGAGCTCCAGCTCTGAAGAGCTGGGAGCCCAGCCTATCCAAAGTCACTGAGCAATTCCTGTGTATTAACAACAACTCATTTTAATTTCATCAGGACCTTGCAGCCTCTCCCTGCATTTTCTCCTCTGCTTTCACTCCCTTTGCTTCTGTTTTTCTCTCCTTCAGTACTCTTCCCTTGACTTTTTCCACTGTTTTCCATTAGACACATCTCATCCCCTCATGCCTTGCTTGATGTGACACGCTGACCTCCTCCTCTCATTTTCGGAGCCAAATATCCTTGTCTGAATTAAGAACCATTTCCATATTTAAACTCTACTGTTATGAAAGAGATGGAGGCAAAGGGTGGGAGTTCTGTGGAGTCAGCACACAGATATGCAGGGCAGTGTTTCAATCTGTGGTACACACTTTTAGATAAAGAGTCAAGAAGATTGTTTGCTTCTGCTAGTTTAAATAAAAGGAAAGGGCACAATTCTGAACCTGACTCATTACTGGGGACACTATCGAAGCTACTTTAAGCAAGAAGTGAAGTACAGAAACAATGCCAACTGTAATCACTGTAGGTCCTGGTATGCTTAGAAATTAATCAAAGTAGCTACTGCAGAATAAATACTTCCAAGCGGTTTCAAGAGTTCAATTTCTACATAGACACTCTTACTCCAAAACAAATGTCTTCATAGGGGAATATATCTATATAATTAACTTAAAATAGTTTATCCTAGGAGTAGACAGATCTTAAGATTTGGCTGATCACACAGAGAAAACTTCCTGATCAAATTCACTTTCCCTACAGCTTTGGTCATTTTGTTTCAACTTCGTTTCAAGTCTTTAGCCTACTTGGGTCACTTCCACTACAACCAGTGATCTTACAAAAGAAACCAGAGAAGCAAAAGTATCCACTGCACTGAGGAGAAATAGGGATAGGAATAGAAACAGGCAAGGCTATGAAGAGAACACAGCATTTCCCCCTCCAGCAACCAGCCATAGCAGTTTGTGGGTTGAAACCAGAGGAAGATCTCTCCTTACACCAGGCAATGAGCTAAACACCAGGCAAGCAGACAACAGCGTATGTATCACTGAAGGGGCATGCTCTAGGATATTATTTTAATACCTCTTTTTTTCCCAAGTTGGCCAGCCAACAATACTATAAACGGGATTGAAGGAGACAGGCTTGGAGCTTGTTTGAAATCTCTTGGAATAGATAAGAGTCTTTGAATTGAAAGGACTGTGGATCAGGACTTTAGTGTGGCTCCTATCCTTCACTGTAAGTCTATACCCAGCAGCCAAGAAGAAAAAACAGAGGTTCTGCCTCTTTACTACCTTGCTCTCTCCTTTCTGTGCCTGGTGAAGTCCTGGCCAAACTGAGGGGCGTAAACAGCTTAACTGCTGTTGTAACAGAAGGAAAGCATCATATCTTGTGCTTATAAAACCCTATTACTTTGAACACAATTGAAAAGTTCAAGCTGCCAGTAACTGCCATTTGATTTTAAAGAGGGGTGCAGGCTGGGCTTCATAGTGAAGAGAGGAAGAATTAGTTACACTTCTAACCACCTTGCATGACTTGTTTCCACCACAGTGGGCTTTATGCAAACTTCTCTGCTCACAGCATAGAGCTCTTTTTCTTCCCTTATCTTTTCCTGAACTCCAGGAAAGACTCCTCACCATCACAACCTCCTTGGGTTATGCTGGCAGAGCTCCAGCTGGCAAACACATGATGGTCCAAATCAGGCTCTCTCAGCTCCTTTGCTTAAAGGAAAAAGCTTTCATGACCTGTCCATTAACTGTAGAGTTAAGCAGAAAAAATATAACAGTGATAACACTAATCAGGTTGTGCTATTCACCCAACTTTCCAAAAGCTCAACAGGTATGGAAGCAACAGAAGATGTGCAAAAAGCAGAGGCTAGAGATTTTTTCTGAAACAGATGTTTTGTGTACTGCAATCCCACTTAACTGCCTTTGGTAATGTAGGTCATGCTTGAAAACCCACCACCTCAGAAATGCTAGTATTTTCCAGATGTATTATATCCATTAGCATCACCTTCATAACCATATTTCTTGGATGTCTCCGAGGAGTTTAAAGACCAGCTTGTATCTAGACTAGTGAAGTAGGGCAAAGCCAGCTCAGACCGAAGTCCTCCTTTTAGTATTCTCCACATTGTATTTTTGCAGCCAAATATTTTCCAGAGAGCCCTTTACTCAAATTTTCAGAGGAGCTCTGGTCTACCAGTTAGGCAGCTGAAGAGGGGAAGAGCAGTGTATAAACATGCTTGGAACTCTGCTGCCCCTGAGATGACACCAAAGGTCAGACTTTTTCAGTACACAAGGGACATGCAGCATCCTAACCACCTGAAGACGGGGCCACGCATTTAAGGAATTAGGAACTAACTGAGCTGGTAATTTTTGCCTCATTCTTCTAAAGCCATAAAACACACCCTAAATTAGAAAGCAAATATACAGTACCATCTCTTACCATATTAAGTTGTTCCTATTTTCAGTCTCTTTCTTTATCCACTCTGAGCAAATCTTGTCACCATTGCTTTCAGAAGCCTGATTTTATCTTTTTATCACTGCTGATACAAGACAGCTTGACTGCGACAAACATGTTTGTAATGAAATCAGTCAATCCAGAAAAGAAGTGCTAACACTGGTCTGGTTTAAAAAACAAACACAAGTAAATTCTCTCTCTGACTGTATGCAGTCCATGCTAAAATGCTGGAGCAATACAGGGACTGATCTGTAAAAGGAGACTGGAACCAAGGTCCCCTGGTTCTGCACTTATGCCAGGTTCCTAAGCTTTCCTAAATTTTCCACAGTTGTAAGTATGTGAGTGACCTACTTAAGATAATGTAATTAAAATAAGCAAGAGTGAAATTATCTTTGCTTCAAGAAGGTCTAAAGTTTCCTATTTTTTTTTCTCAAAAAGCAGAGGCTTTCTTGGATGTTGTATATTAGTAAGATAAAACAAGTTATTTTTGCAGAGCTCAGTATTAGACTCCTTTTAGAACTGTGGAAATTCATTTACTCACACAAAACATGCTTAATAATATATGCCTGCTCTACTTGCTTGTTTCATTTACCTTACAGTTCTCTCCAATATGAAGAAAGCTCCTTCATAAAGGGACAGGTTTTTTGGGTGCCAAGCCCAAGATCTACAGGACTCCAAAAATACTGTAACAACACATCTCTTCATCCAGGCTTCTATTAATCAGATACTTCTCATCTTCTTTGACTCAAAATGGCAATGCAAAGTAAAATAGTGTGCTCACACAGAAAAACTGCAAATCCAGTCTCAGTTGGTTTTCTTTGCTTCTGATCTGACTGTCTAAGCTTTCTCCTAGCCACTCAGAAAAACCTTTCTACTTATAGTGCCTTCCAAAGATCATAATCAAATCAAATATTTAACTTGTGTTCCCAAATGGAGGGTGTGTGTGTGTGTGTGTGTGTGTGTGAAGGTGGAATCAGGAAATCATGAAGCACTGCAGAGAGGACTGGACACCAGAATACTATTACAAAACATGCCACAGCCATTAAATTTAAGAGATTTCAGCTGATGTCAAGCATGTTTAGACTGCCTGAAGAAGAAACAAGTTCAGTTTAAAAGACAACCACATAAAAATGGCTTTTACTCCTCCAAGTAAAAGGACTCCTTGTTAATGTATTATAGTTACCATTGTAGTTCACATTACCAACAGTACGTGTCCAGCAGCAACGCCAGTGGGTATTTTAAATGACATCTGTCCTACTGTTTACAGCTAAGTCTGCTCTGGGAGCAGGAACCCGACTTCACTCCAGTGCACTCCTTCCCTACAGTGCCCATTCACGCTGACTGCAGACACTGGGATGTTGGCAGTGCCAGAGGAAGACAAAGCTCAAGCTGAATTTCACATTTGAGAGGTAGAGTGTGCAGGGCTTAAAACTGCTTTGTAGGACTGAGGTATAAGCAGCTTACCACAGGGGGTCTGGGATACTGTTTGTAATCAAATCTAAATCTCCCGAGCACCATTTTGTCCCAACCACGAGCCCAGATTTCTCCTTTACTGCAGAGCTGACGCTCCAGTCTGCAAGTTCACATTTCATAGTAAAAAAGCAATGAAAGGAACTCCCATATTTCCTGTAACATTTCAGCCTTCTCAAGGGTAATAAAACAAAATCTCCCTACAACAACAGATAAGTCAGACAAATAAAATGTCAAACTACTTTAGAAATAAGCTAGTCAAGATAATAGAATAAATCTCTTGGGTAGCCATTAATTGCATTCTATTATGCATTTGGCAAAGATGCTTCCAGAGGATGTATGATAGCTGGTACAAGAGGATGTGCTATTTTTGTATCTCTTCTTTAAAATTAATTTAGTGCTGACAAAAAGATACCTGATTAATATCTGGGGAACATAAAACCTTCCCCATATCCTTAGAAGGAATGATACCACTGACAGTTCTATTAAACCAAAGCAGAGGCTGCACAGTCGGACAGAGGGAGCCCCGTGCTGAGACTCCATGGCAGGGTTCCTCATCCCAGTTCTCCTGCCACCCAAGTGACCACGGGGGAAAACTTGTTTCTCTGTTACATATCTGCAATGTGAGGTTAATCATACTTCATAAAACATTGAGATCTATCAGCGCAAAGCTCATTGCAAGAGCTCTGTATTTTTATTACTACCAAATTCCCTAGTTGCACCCATAACATAAAGGGAATAAAAACTCTGTATCAACCAAACGAGCAGCTAACTTGTGAGTAAAACAGCAATATGGGATACAGCCATGTTTATTCGCTTGCATTGCTTCCTGCAAAACAAAGATGACAGTAAGAGCCCATACTGATTGTTACTGAACATCACAAAACAAGAACATATCAGTTACACTTAACTTTTCCTATTATGCTTTCTAAATGACTTGCCATTGTCACCATAATACAGAATGAAAACTACTGCGCTCCTCAGCCTCTATTTTTGATTAACCAGGTGCTCTGGGAATTTCTGTCTATCCCTAATCATAATTAAAAGTTGTTATTTCCATTTTCAGTGTGGATTGCTGGTAATTAAATCTATTTGGAAAGAAACAACTTTTTTTCCTCCATAGAAACAATTTACTTGTTTTTAAAAATAAAGTAGACTTGTTAGGTTAAAAAGCTAATTCTGATCCCTCCTTCTGCTTAGATGTTATTAATGAAGTTTCCTCATCTCCCTGTGACTCTCACAAGAGTTGGAGAAATTTAGCATCTCTCAAAACGTGAGCGGGACCTGGTGAGTGGGACCTGAGGAGAAAATTGCAATATGATAATGAAAGCTCTTGCAGCAAGCCCTGTTTCTGCCCTGAGAGCACAGGGATGTGCTAAGCAAAGCTCCAGTTTATGATCTGTCTGAGGAAGGAATTTTTGAGGACTGTCTGGCACAGTGTGGTTCCTTCCTTGACTGAGATGCACACAGATGAGCAGAGAGACTCTACATTTGTAAATCTTTTCCCTGGGCTCAGATCCCTGGTCCTCTGCTTTCACAGTTTGGTCTAAAATCAGGGTTTCACCTTCATGACTTTTGTTGCCATTTATAGTTGGAAAAGGGCTTCTCAAAGTGAGATTTTTTCACTCCTTATTGATTACAGCTGTCAAAGGAGCCTGTAGGTTTTCTCCATCCTGTCAGCCCCAAGGTGTTTAGCATGGCAAACCAGTCTCCCTGACAGAAGTGAGGCAAGAAGCAGGAAGAGCTAAAGAAAAACAAAAACTGGTGGGGAAAGCAAAGCATCACTCCCCTACTCCCCTCCACAATGACTCCACTCCTACCATCATGCACATGGGCAAAAAGTCTTTTCATGGCACAAAGATCGTTTTAAATCCCTCAGACTCTACAACCTGACAGCTTCTGGTCTAGACAACTTGTCTATGTATAAGTACTGCACAGACACAGGCAGACATTTCTCTCCCTTTCTGCCAGGGAAAGGAAGACGACGGTGTGCCACTTTTCCACCACTCCATCTCCTCGTCTGTACAACAGAAGTGACCGTTTTGGCTACATCTCACCTCCCAGTGATGCTGCACTTGAGATGACAGTTCATACTCCCTAATTTCAATGGTGAAATACTACTTGGGAAACTCATGCTTTTTTCATATAATTTAAAGTACAAACACATACTATATCTGTAATCAAATGCATTCACTATCAGCCCAAACAGATTCCCCCAGAACTCATTCACTGTGTTTCACTAGAAGCCCTTACACCACAGAAAAACAGGGTTTGTCCTTAGTCTGTAAAGGCAATCTTAAAGACTCGATACAAAATTTTTCTGCAGAGAAACAGATTTTGTTTGGTTTTTTTCCTGCACACTTTATATGGCAGTGCTGTGCAAAATGCTGTAATGATGAGGGATTAAATATAGCCCTCAGAGCTGTATCCTCTAAATTATACAGTGATGCTGTGTGAATATTTACAGTAACAAAGCAAACAAAGAATCCTCCTACTCTTCTCTGATCCTTGCCTATTGGAAACTCTGCTTGAGTTAAATATATAATCACACAAAACCAACAAAATCATCACTGGCAATGCAGAAAATTGGGTCAGTCCAGCTGCTGAAGGCCTGTTTCCTGCATCTCCTTGGCCTAAACCTATAATTCCGTTTGAGAAACGAAAGCAAAGTTGCTCAAGTTTTGGCACAGTAATTCAGAAAATGAAACAAACCCCTATTCTGATTACAGACTCTATTAGGTGGTAAATTATGGCCACTCTACCAAACTAACCTGCTCTGTTTAACTGTAAAACCTACATGGACAGAATAGGCCTTCTGAGGGGCCTGTAATGACAACAAATATTTCAGTCTGCAGAAAACAGAAGGGGTGAAAAAGTGACAAAAAAAGTTATTTTCTAGCATAAATCGCTGAGCTTTGATTGATTCAATTCAATGGACCCAGAGTAATGTTGACTATATAGCACAGATCTTAATTCCAGTTGTAACTAACATCGAAGTCATAGATACATATAAAAGCAATGAAAATACCTTTTCCTGCAAAGAACCAGACAGCTAGGAGCTGGAGGAGAAGGGTCACTGAAAATCAAGCAACATAAAAATTCCTGATAGACACCAGCTTTTAAGAGTATGAGAATAGCCGAGTCAAAAGTTAATACCAATTACCATCAGAATCCTGACTTCAATACCACTTCACACCTCAGACCTTGGTCAAATCCTCAGTTTGCATGTGCTGCAGAAGTCCACAGCCTACATGGATTTAAATAAACACCTGTAACTCCCAGTTAAAAGGCACATCATGCAGTGGTGATTGCTTTTCTGAGTGTCTCCAGTAGCTTGCCAACAGTAAGTGCAGATTTTTGTTTCAACCGCAAACCAGAAATTATTTTTCTTCCTAAATTTCTGACAAAATTTGATTTTCAACTGGAGGTTGGGGCTGGTCACTGTGTCCACTGTAACTGTTTAAAGGAGACCAAAATAGGAAGTATTGAAGATAAATAAAAGAAAGGGGGAAGACTAACCCTCTGTCTAAATGCTTCACCACTTCAGATCCACCCACTTGGAAGTTATTACAGTGTTTTACTTGTAGCTTTATTCTTCCAGAAGATTCAGAAATGTTTTTCCCTACAGGGCTTTAGAGGGAACTGAACATAAACTCCAGTGTATCGTCTGCTTCCTTTCTCCCCGCTTCAGGGGCTGTGTTCTGTGACATTCTCCTAAATATATATTGGTGTCTTAGTCATTTGATGCTGGGTGATTAGCTATATACTTACAGCAACTATGCCAGATGCTGCAGCACCACTTTTTTAATCTGTTTATCTGTCCTTCCCTTACCACAGTGTGTTCTTCAACACCTCCACCATTTTTATAACATGATTGGAAGGTCAGGGCTGTGTTTTTTCCCTGTTCAAAATATATAGACTGTGCACAGAAGATGCAGGTTCAAGGCGGAAAGAATGAAGATGGACAGATTTCACACATGACTTCAGTAGACAGGATTTGGTTTTAATTATTATTTTTTTTTAAACAGTGAAGTCTTGTAATGTATCAGTGTCGTGGTTTTGGGTTCAGCTCAGTCG
>VYZV01049396.1:0-13525 GCA_013401275.1 Pandion haliaetus | reverse complement strand
AACTCAGCCTCTCCCCGGAGGGGAAGGGCTGGGAAACGGGTGGTAAAGTCAGAGCCCGAGCAACTGGCGGGGAAGGTAGGAAAGGGGGCAGAGCGGTAGCCTGGAAAGAGGGGCCCCGGGGCTTTGTGCTTGCAGGGGAGTAGGGCAGGAGGGTGGGCAGACGTACGTGCCCCGCGGCTCTCCCCTGCTCAGGGAAGGTGAAATTCTCAGAGAAAAGCCCTGAACAAAAGTTGTTTTGGGTTGGTTTTTTTTTCCTGCTCAGTCCCTGAAGGATGGGGGAGGACTGCAAGAAGGAACTGAAAACAGTTGGGACTGAACTCAAGTTTAACTTCGGCTAAAAAAAACCACCATCAGGCAACCTCACTTCTGGATCCTAAAGAAAAAAAAAACACCTGGCAACTTCATTTCTGGATCCTAAAGGGAAAAAAGCCCACCAGGCAACCTCATTTCTGGATCCTAAAGAAAAAAAACACCAGGCAACCTCATTTGTGGATCTGAAAGGAAAAAAAACCACCAGGCAACCTCATTTCTGGATCCTGTTCAGGCTTAGACATAGGCTGCTGTAGGCAGAAGCAGTTCTCAGCAGTCCTAGGGGCATAAGCTGCGGCAGCAGGGGACATGGAAACATCAGACAGCGGAGTACGCGTGGGACATAGGTCTCTGCTGGTGTAGGCATGGGGCCAGGGAGGGCTTTGAAGATAAGGATGCTTGAAGTTGCAGGCAGCACTTCACAGGAAGGCGTGGAAGAAGTGGAGGAAGGGTGCGATACAATCTCAGGAACCCACGACATGGAGGAGATGGATTGTCACGAGAGCTGGCCTGCGTGCTTAGCGTGATGGTCTGACAATGGGGGGGGAGAAAGCACACTATTAAATGTTAGTTTATTTTGCTAAACATTTTTTTCCATTTCCAATTAGGCAAAGGTGAGGGGCAATAGCTACCTCTGTGGAAGACCAATCCATCACCCAGATGTTGAGCTTATTACTAGCAGTCCCAAATCAGTAGGAGCCCCCTCTCTCCACTTTTTTTTTTCTTTTAATGGGCTCTATATCCCTTTCTCTAGTCAGATCTCATGCTTAGCACCCTCCTTCCTCTATTCCACTGTTTCATTCTATCACTCCATGGCCCCAGAGCTTTAACAAGTGAAAAATAAACTCTCTCTGAATGGTTTGTGCAGCCTCGAATCACTGGAAAAAGCTACTATGTAGAGAAAAAGGAAATTAAGTATTGTCTTGGTTTTGTAAGGACCGAGCTGACTGCTCAGGATCCCCCAGACCTGCCCAACAGCATCTTCCTGAGGTATCCTAAGGGAAAGCAGGATCAGGGATGTTTTCTCAAGTGTCTTTTCCAGGGTCCATAATCACACTGACTCCTTGTGTCAGACCTGCAGTCGTGAAGAGTAGATCACCCTGTACTGTGGTTCCCAGCGATAAAACCATTTTGACCAGAACTGCCCGAGAACATTTCCACTAACCAAACGCTGCTGCGGCACGCAAGGCTCGAGCTGCAACAAACCCACCCCTCCTCCCTGCAGAGCGCCTTTCCAGCAGCAGCCGGGCTCTGTTGATGCTGCTGAACGCCCTGCGTTCCTCTAGTTTCAAGCAGTGCCAGGCACCGCAGCTCGCTGAGCCCATCTTTCCGCCCCGTGAGAGAGCTGCAAGCTCTTCCTGGCTTCGTTCCACCAAGTGCCGGTCCCGCTCAGTTAACCTTCAGCGGTGCCTCAGACGAGGTGTGGAGCCAGGCAGACCGGCTGATGGTCTCTGTGCATCTTCTGGAAGCCACTCTGGCAGACACAAACACAAGCAGCAGAATATTCACGTACCTGAGAACAGCCTGTAACCGGCTGGAGTGTTTAAGATGATACATATATGCATTAAAAGTCTGTAATTCCAACACGCCAATCACAGATTAAAACCAGACCAAATCCCAGTAACACATTGGATTCCTTTGCTACGCTATGAACTAGAACTGATCACGAAGATACTGCCCTGCCAGAGGTTCTCCTGTGGTGTATCCCATCTATTCTTAGCATGTGTTCTGGGCAAGATTTAGGCTTTGGGTAAGAAGAAAGCAGGAGGGGAATTGCTGTTGACAGTATCCTCAGCATGCTGCTGTTGGTAAGTATACCCAGGCAGAAGTGCCAGTCCTAAATATAAAAAGGACCAAGATTCATTTCGTACGATACCCAGGTCCCATGGGCTGCTGCAATGCAGTGGCATCTCGGTCCTGTAATTTCTTTAATGATAGGGCTGCCCCAAACCCCTGCAGAACAGGAGGCAAGTCCTTAGCATGCACACCGGTAACGGCAGCAGCTAGAAGGCCAAATGGAGTTGCCCATTTAATCTCACTCTGTGCTGCCTGTACCCTGCCCGCCCGAGTTACAGGACTTTGGGACGGGAAATGCACTTTTGAGCAGTATCTAGGACACCAGAAACTTGACCCTCGTTCAAACATAATCCAACAAAGCCTAATTATTCCTGACTTCTAAACAGAATCGTATACGAAGCCAAGCTGGACTGCCAGGACCCCTCTCTCAGTGGAAAGGAATGAGAGGGAGAGGTACAAAGAGACAGATGGTATATATGAAGCATACTTTGTGTAGCTTTCCTATTACACACACAGGTTTTTCTCTTGCACCTGCTTCTACCACTCAAACACCAAACTATTTAAAGACAGCAAAATGAGAAGAGAGATAGGGTGTGGAGGGCAGATGAGATGCGATTCATTCTTTGCATTCTCTTCCCCAGTATTTACAGGTCCTCGATTCCCCTTTACAGGTCTAGTTTTCAACTGCTTTTTCTCCTCCAAGGCACTGCAGGTTTGCCTTGAAGAATCCAAAGTGGCTGGAGAGCTGAGAAAATTAGCATATGAAGGGTTTTAATAAACTAAACACCCTCAGGGAGTTTTCTGGAGAAATTGAACTCCGTTAAATTAAGGGCCAGCACTCGGGCATCACTTGTTCTGAAATAAAACACAACCTCCAGTAAGGACATCTAGTCAGATGACCAAATTTAATATTGGTTGAATGTTTACAGAAATCCTCCCCCTTCCTTTAAAAACATGTCAATCCACTTGGGAACATTTCTACTTCATAGTAACTAAAAAAAGAAAAGAGGGGTGGGAAAGCAAAAATGCAACCTTCTAGGAAAGCAACTACAACTCAGGTGTATTCAATGTGTAGGGCAAGATCTAGGAGTAATATTAGCTTGTACCTCTTGTCCATATCCTGTGGAAACACTGTGGAACAGCTCATCTTCTCCCTGTTAATCAGTTCTGCAGCCTTCCCTGTTCACTGTGTGCAGTGCCTTTACAGAAAGAGATCTGCTCCCCACTGTTACCTGCAACAGCATGGACTAAAGAGAGCACAAACCAGCAGCAGCTGCCCATGTCTCCTGATTCAATTATATTCTTCCACGGAGGAAAAATAAATGAGTACATCAGATACTGAATGTTCACCAGGAAAATTCTACTACTTTATTAGATGTCTTGTCCTTCATAGGATAGTTTGAGCCAAACGAGTCTGCTTATTTAAGTACAAAAACCCTTCAGAGTCAAAGGAGATTCCAGAAATGCCAGAACCCTGAGCTCCCCTCCCTCACCACAAAGAGAATGATCTCTCCCACCCACTTCTCTGCTCAGGCCGATCACAGCATCCACAGAAGTTTTAGGGTCTCTGGCCCATCTTCTTCAGGGTTCGATTCAGCTGGAATTAAAGAAAGCAAAGGTCAGGAAAATACATAGTGATTGACACACACTACTGTTCCCCTCAGCAGCCTTTATCCAATGCCTCTGCTCCTTCCTCTCCAACCCACTGACAAAAAGAGCTCTCGCACAAGTGCAGGCAGTGGGTGAAGTAGAAGGGCAACTAGTAAAACTCCCTCCTCCCCTCCAAGACAGCAGAGACAGATGTGGGGAGAAGAGAGGGTGCAAACTTCTAGCAGTGGTATCGCAAGCCTGTATTGCTCAGATCCCCACATCTCAGGATTTTGCCGCCTAAGTTTCCAGTGCGCAGCAGCCTCTGTTGGAAGACTGTAGCACTGACAGAATGTCACCTCCTGGCTGAGCACAACACTGAAGTCATCTGTGCTCCAGAAATGTTTGAGGCCACTTTCTAGAGCCATAGTTATGAGGGCAGAGATACGATTTTGGTTGTGGTACTGACAGGAACATCACAATTGTCTAGGGACAATGGAGTCAGTGCCCTTGGACAGTAAAACCCTCCTCCTTTTTCACTGTGGCTCAAACGAGCACTTCTTGCACAAAAACATACTATTCTTCAAAAGCCAGCAGCTGCTGCTTAAACAACCTGCCTTCGCCCTTCACCTTGCAGAGCCAGAGCTCGCCCCAGCAAGGCATCACACAGCTGTCTCACACAAGTGTGGCTCCTCCAGGGCCTGCACAGCCCAATGCTTGTCCCATTTTTCCTAGAGCTACACAGCCCTCCTGCCCAGGCCTCACCTCCTCAAACTTGTGGATCTGGCGGATGAAGAAGTCCCCATAGCGTCGAGCAACCTTTGTGTCCGCGATATGGATCATGTCCTGGGGAGGGAAGAGCACGAGGTCAGGAAAAGGACTGCGTTAGCAGGAAGACAGCAAGCACTGCCAAACGTGAGAAGGAACCAGAGGGGCTTCTCTCCAGCCCTGGTTCAGCATCACATGGACCTGACCTGTGCTAGTCCCACAGCAACCATGCAGTTCTCTGTGGGCTGCCTTTCCTATACCTTTGCCTGGGATGGGTCCCAAATTCACGCTGAATTCACTTTTCGGGTTCTTGCACACTCTGCCTGTTTTTGTCTCTCTTTGCAGCAGTTTGACAGTCCCAACCCCGATTCATGCTCTGCTTCCCTCTACCAGCAGCTAAGAGTCATGCTATCTACCAGGAGAGCTAGGCCAAGACATAGCATGAGACCTTGCAGCAACAGGTCTGCTCTACAGACCAAGAACAAGGGGCAACCTGTTCTCCTTCATAGCAAGAAACCTAATGGTTACTGCTATCTTCTTCGAAAATGAAGTCCTAAAAAACTCTTTGCTATGCTTCCTGCTGCCTGGAGCTCCAAGGGCAGGATGGTGACAGGATCATACCTTGTGTTTAGATTCCTCCTAGAGCAGACAGAGCTAAATGCTGCTCCAGTGAAAAATGGACCTGTAACATGACCAAGCAAGATCCCTGCTTTGTCAAGCAAAGGAGAGATGTGGGGGAGACCTAAAAAGCTGACAATGCCAGCTGACAGACTGACAGCACTGTCACCTAGCTGTCACCTCCTGAGAACACTGACAGACAAACAGTTCCCTCTGTCCTGAGGAAGACATTTAGGACCTTTTCTTTCTGGGTACAACGACTGCCAAAGCTGCCTGTGACATCCCATCACTGTTCATCCACTGACACACCTATTAATAAGCAGGGCTACGACTTCACTGTGGGCAGCCAAGCCCTTCACATGGGAAAGAAGGAAAGGATGTTTCCCACAGACTGGAGCAAACCTAGGTGCTGCCACTTCCCAAACTTCCTGGGTGAAGGAATTTCCTAGCCAGCAAGGGGCAGATACCAACCTTGTCAATATAGAAGTCGACCTCAGAGGCGGACTGGAACTCCCCGTCCAGGGCAGATATGCCGCTGGTCCATACCAGGTTCTTCATCTTGTGCTTGAAGACGAGCAGCTGGATACGAAACTCCTGCTCTGTGAGGTCTAAGAAGCCAGCCAACTTCGCCACGGGCATGGTGGTGTAGAGCTTGAGGAAGCTACGGATGGTGGAGAGCTGGGCCTGCTGCTGAACCTCATCAGCAAAGACCTTGAGCTGCTGCAGGAAGGGCTCCTTGTGGTAGTTGGGGTGCACGTTGTCGTAATTGGGCACCACGGGGGAAAGGAACTTGGGGCAAGCATAACTGAAGAGCTCCTCATAGACTTGTGCATCACCCTTCTGCATGCGCAGCATCTTATCCCCATATTTCTCTCGCAGCTGCAGGTGGATGCTCTCATCTATGCGCATAGGGTACATGGTGAGGGCGATGGCCAGGAGTGCGTGCATCTGCTCGTTCTGCTTGTTAATCTGAGAGAGAGAGAGAGGAGAAGTTGTTAGCTTGTCAATGTGCTCAGGCTTTATGGTGCTGGAGGGAGCTGGGAGCTGCATTTTTCAGAGACATACCCTTCACCCAGAACACTGATGGTCCTAATGCTCAAGGGGGACAACACAAAGAAGCAGTGCCTCTGGGCAAAGCAGATAGATTAATGCTGTATTGAGGCTCTCATCAATGAAAAAGAGGGCTGGACAAGAGGAAACACAGAGTGAATGTATCCAGAATCATACAGGAGCTGGATGGCCAGAAGCAGATTTGACTGCTTTGGTGCAAAAAAGTATAGAGGAGAAGGGAAGGCAGATAGTTTAACAACCATCTCCTGGTAAGGGACAGTTATCAGGGAGGCCAGTGAAGAAAAGACTGAGAAGGAAGATTTATTTATCTGAGTGTGGGATGAAGCAGATGGCTGTGTGGCTGAAACAGACATACCAAATTTTTGAAGTGTCATGAAATCAAGAATGGCCGGATTTGGCTACACAAAGAATGAGAAATGAATCATAAGGATGAAAAGGAGACAGCAGCAGCAGGGGGTAAAACAGGCACCAGCGACAGCTTAGGTGGAAAGAGAAAGCTTTGTTTCAATCATGCTGAATTAAAATAGTCTGTGAATGATTATCTGATAATGGAAATATATCCGACAATGGCAGTAACCTGAAATGCAGGACTGGACTAGGAACAGGATTGAGTTTGAAGAAGCATTGACAAGAATATCATTAGCAGCTGACATTCATTAACAACACTGCCTCGAGGGAGAGTGCAGATGGAGCCGGGACAACTGTATGGTGAACAACCAAGGGAACTCGTAACACAGTTAAGAGAAAACATTGCTACACACAGCAAAGGAGTTCAAAGGATCCCCAGTCACCACCACCGGTATAGTCCAGCCTTATTTTCCTGGACTATTAGATGTAGGTTATCAGGTGACACAGTGGGGGCAGGGAAGAAGACAGCAGCTTTTCCTTTAGGGAAGTCTAGATGTATTCTATCTCTTACCATCTCGTATTTGTAGGTTGTCCTCTGAAACATGCTCTTGGTCCTCTGGATGTAGAGGAGGATGTTGGCAAAGACACGAATGGCATCCTGGTAACGCCGCATCATAAGGTATGCGAAGCCCACGTAGTAATAGGTGGTCACCTGGCACTCGGGCACCCGGGAGTACATGCTCTGAGAAGGAAGGATCAACACGCTGTGTTAGAGGGGAGACAACCACCTTTGATCCAAACAGCTCGTTATCCAGAATCCAACCACCCCTGCTTTCACTCCCATCCCGAGTATAGAAAGGAGAGGGTTAATTCAGGATACCTCACCTCCCACCCACCCCTGCAGCAGCTTCCTCAGTGTTTATTATATCATCCCATTTCCTAAGTTTCCAAGTTTCAGCTTCCTGCAAGCAGACGACTCTTGCACTGTGCACAATATTGCCTTGCTCAGTTCCCTTTCCCGCTATTTCACTGCACGTCCTGTGGCAGACAGCACATATGTAGATCTGTGCCAAGCCATGGGCCAAGCCTTTGTTGCAGCTGGACTTTTGTTACCCACTCTTACCACAAATAGCACTCAATTCTAGGGCAAAAACATCCAAGGTGGGTGTGGGCACAGCGAGAAAGAGTCAAAAATAAAAGAATGAGCCATTGACCAAGGTGGGAACAATGTGTTAGCTAGCTACCACTGTGCTCCCACTTACAGTTCAAATAATATTCCCTGTAACAACACTGCCTTGCACAACACAGCACACCTTCTAAAAACCTAGGCATTTGTGCTGCAACAGCATCAGGCATTATCATACAGCTTGATTTACTGCCAAAGCTCCAGCTGTGTTCAACCACAAACTCCTGACAACTACAACAGCTACAAACAGCTCTTCAGCTGCAAGATTCATTACGGCAATCTTTCACCAGCATGTCTGAACAGAGGCATTTGGAAAACTGCAACGGAAGGTTTAAAACATGTTGTATTACCTTCTTGTTGAGCTCGATATTCTCCAGAACCTTGATCGCTTGGTAGTAATCCCCCAGCAGAGAGTGCAGACGCAGTAGCCCAACCAGGCTGAAATAGCCTAGCATCTTGTAGAGGGAGTGACGACCATATTCACCAGCCACGCTTTCAGGGTCACCTAGGAAGAAAAGGAACCATCATGCTTTCCTCCAAGGAAGCAACACCTCTATGTTTACAAGAAAAGGGAGCAAGGCCTCAAGTGTAATCACTAGCGCTCCTCACTAAGGCCAATAGAACCTGTTCCCAGTCAATCCATCCACCTATTAAGGGTTTGATGCAGCTCCCAAAGCTAACCAAGCTTGGTCAAATCAAAGCAAGGCAGCACAGACACCAGTCTTGCTTGGCATCACACCGCTAGCTCACCTCCACTTGTATAGACCTCCAGCTGTCGGTTGATGTTGGATTTATCCACCAGAGAGTGCAGCACATTAAGGACACTGTGGACGTTCCAGATCTTGGGGTTGGAACGAAGGAAATCAATTTCCTCTTCAGACTTCTTGGCTGTCTTGCAGCGGTACTGGCTGAAAGACTGGAACTACAGGAAAAAGCAGAGATTCGATGATGAGAGGCTAGTTTGGAGATGTTCAGCTAAGTGCCCTAAGCTTACAAGTTGATCACACAAATGCATTACAATAAGCTACAATTCACATGAAAAAAAAGTTTCATCTGAGATCACCTGGCAATCAAAATGGCAAATTACGCCATCTTTAAAGCACCTAGGGAAAAAATGATACAGTGCAGAGGGAAAAGGCCAGACCACAGAACGGAACAAAGGAGAGAAGGATCTCTTAGACAATTAGGACAGGCAACTAAACACAAATTTGCTGTCTGAACAGGTAGCAAAGAGAATGACCAAGTCATAAGATGTGTCTGCATACACACACATCTTTTTCTATATATGCACACATCCTTTTTCATCGTCAAGCTTGACAAGTCTGCACTCGAGGAATTCCAGGCAGCTCTATAACAAAAAGTTACAGACAAAGGAATCTATACAGAAAAAACAACAGCATTTGAGATCTATATTGCTGCACTCAGAACAGTAAGTGGAAAAATATTTCCTAACATCAAGACCTTAGACCATAGATTACTTCAAATCAGGTCAGCAATCTCTCAGTGCAAGCATAAAGGCCCTACTGACTAAGAAACACAAAACTAAAGTAAAACCATAAAGACAATAAAACAAGTTTGAACAAGTATCTTCACAAGGTCTTTGTGATTACAGCAGACTTCAGTCAGGCTGCTTTGCACAAATAAGCCAGAAATGAGGGCGAGTTAAAAAAAATCCCCTAAGCAGCAACTGAAATGGAAAAATCAACAGAAGTGCAGGACTCCCCAAAGAGCTCTGTGTAACCTAAAAATCTGTACATTTACAACTACTTCATCTACCTGGTGACCCAGGAATAACAGTGCTCACCAAAGTTTTTTGACCTGCAATGGTATCCTAACTATGAAAATCACAGAGAGGGAGGAGATGGAAAAGAGAGGCGAGGCAAGGCCACCCCAAAATGGCCCAGTCTCATAGTCACATACCTGGTATATGAATTCATCAATGATATCCCAGAGCCACTGGTTGGGCAGTTCCAGAGGAGCAGGGCCATCAGCATCTGCAGAAGAAGCCAAGAAATAGATAAGAGGCTTAATACGTTGAGCAAGAACAGTGGCAGAACTGGAGGAATAGACAAATTAAAGAACACAAGCATTTCCCTGAAATGGGAGATACACCAGCAGGTGAATGAAGCTTCCAGCAGGGCGGTGATACGTAGCTTCGGCTACCTCAGCTGCCTTCACTTCTAAAGAATATGAGCACATATGGGGTTAATCTCTAGAGTGCGACTGCTCAGCAGCAGTGATTTTCAGAAGCTGTGCACAGACTGTAGGGGTTTATCGTGATCGATCTATTCTCCCCAGGTTGTCTGGCGGGGAGTCACAAACACTAACATTTGTTCCAAGTGGAGTCAACAACAGTAAGCAGTTGTGAAACACTGCAAATTTTCTTCTTTCTAGCTTACAGTTTCATTTTGCTTTTTAATAAAGATAGGCGAAGCACTTCTCAGCAACACAGAAAGCTAAATAACTTTTATTCTTTACAGTATTTCAGAAAGCACTGGAAACTATTTGCGCTTTTTGTGGTTTTAAATGCATGGATATAAAGTGCTCTTCATTCAACAAACTCAAAACGTATGGAAAGCTCATAGACTACTCCCTGTGTGATCTACAAACAAACATGTTCTAGTTCTTTTGACCCTTTCTCCAGCTCTGCCCTCTCCGCTTTCCCTCCTCAAAATTCACAAACCAGAAGCGAATTGCAGCAACTCACTGAGGATGTAGTTGAAGAGATTGCAGTAATTGTAATAGGATTCAAATCTCTGCTCCAGCGTGGGCCCCCCCTGCAATGAGAAGTCAGCGCAGTCTGCTTAGTGTCAGGCATGGCAGGAGCGAGCTAACAGGCAACGACGTATGAAGGACAGTCAACAGGCACAGCAGTAGAGGGTCTATTTCAGAAATGTTAGAGCCAATATTCAACCAAGACACCCACCAGCACCACCCTGAAAACTTGAATTTGTATCACTACTGTCCCACAGAACAGGGCTGACTTTTCATGTACAGGCAGCTTCTCCCAGGACAACTGAGCACTCAAACCTTCTGTGAATAGGATGCGCTAACCTTCCTTGTCCTCCCCTCTGCTGTCCAGATTTAAGAGCTTCCTATTGCCTTCAACAGCTTTCCTTCCTTCTCCCCTCATGAGAGGCCTTAATAAATCAACATTTCTGCTTCTGGACAGTATTTCTAAATGCTTCTAAAGACCAGTAAACACAGCAGGGAATCACTCATCCTAGAATCATCTTCCTTGTTTCACCTGGAGACACTCAAGGGCAGTCTGGGAACGACTAACAGCACAGCTCGAGAAACCAGTCTCTCCTGTTAAAGTCTGACTCAGGTTTTAAAGTACCCATTTCTCCACCCTCTGGTCCACATCAAAACTGCAGTTTTTACTTATTTACCCCATAAGCCATGCCTCTGTTCAGCTTCCTTCCTTAAAGAACTACTGTGATTTTCTCACTGACTTCAAACTAGCATAAGGAAAAAAAAGTGGGGTTTGTTTTGTTTTATAGAGCATTTTTCCTTCTATTTCCTTCTCCTGTATCCTTTATGGTGCCCATGTTTCCCTCTCCGCAAGGCACTCTGACCCCGTGTAGTTTTTTTAATCACAAATAGTGCACTCTCTTCTTGCGACACCCCTCTCGCCCACCTGCTGCTCTGAAGAACAAAGAGCCAAAGAAACACACAAAACCAGCTGATCTACAGATCTTGCAATTACAGCTCTATCAAAAAGAAAATTCAATTACTTCCCAACACCTCCTCCTTCCCTAACTCACTAACCACTACATTTGATGTCAGCAACAAACTTTTACATAATAGTCGCCTGAAAACTCTGACCAGGTCTTCCAATTCGTATAAGCTGCCAGGGAAACCTGCACACTCATTACAATCAAGCTTGAGGAGACAGCTAACGAGCCTCAGAAAGACAATCAAATCTTTCCTGCTTTTCAGCAATCAGCAAATCCTTACTAAACTAACAAAAAGCAAGAATTTTAAGCTTCCCTAAAAGCAATTTGACTTATAGCTCATCCAATCCTGTCTTGCAAAAATTATGCAGCCACTGATACTGTGGTGGCAGCAAGATTTGGCAAGTTTTATGGCACAGAGAAGCCAGCATGCAACCAACAGGAAGGCACAGGACAAACACTCACGCTGACTTTGGCATAGATGTGTCTATAATACAGCTCCTTGTACAGGATGAGGAAAACGGCATCTGGAAAAGATGACAGAACTGGGCATTAGCAAGCCACAAGGCCTGGGC
The DNA here is from genome assembly GCA_013401275.1 of Pandion haliaetus. Taxonomy (NCBI): domain Eukaryota; kingdom Metazoa; phylum Chordata; class Aves; order Accipitriformes; family Pandionidae; genus Pandion; species Pandion haliaetus. The sequence goes on along the minus strand of VYZV01049396.1, from coordinate 1,589 downwards.
AACTGGATCTGTTGGGTACGCCAGCGGTGCTCCTCCTGCCACAGTAATAAAGGGAGGCACAAAAGGATACTTCGTTCAAGTTTGACTTCTTGCCAGGCATCTGCTGAAGGAGTTGCCAAAGCGAACAAAGACGACTGACTCCGGCAGCAGCAACACTGTGCACCTGCTCACTCATGTATCAAAAGCGATTTAGTTCCTTCTGTCTCTGACAAACAAAAAGAAAGTAAAAGACTTACCGTTTCCAACCTGAGAGGCAATGGCCTCAGCCTCCGGCCACGGGGTATTCTTAAAAAACCTTTCTGTCAGCTTTGTCCAGCTGAAAGATAAGACACACGTGTGGTAGTAGAAACCATTTCTCAGTATGACAGTGCTAGAGTTAGAGATCACAATACAGAGGCCTTGTACTTGATGAAAGTGGAAGGCCACCACCATCCCCTTTTAGTAAGTCCAGTGTTGAAGAAAAGAACGAGAACTGCAAGCTAAACAATTCAAGTCTTCGATTTATCCCTGAAGCATGCAACAGCTGATCTTGTTACTTTCACATCCCCTTTACGGTAAGGTAACACAGCTATACACAGGAATGGGAGTATCTGTAGGGAACAGACACACCAATTACACCTCACAGGTTTCTGCAAACTGCCTAACTAGCACTACTGAGGTCACTTTTTGCTGCCTCCGTACCTGTTAGGCACAGGACCGGTACTTTCCTTCAGATAGGTCACATTTACGTGAGCCTAATGGTCTGGAAATACCCGTTTTTTTCCCCAGTAACCAAATCAAACCTCATGATGTATTTTAGAGAAAGCCCAAGCTTGGAACAACACAGGTAGTTGTCTGCCTTTCCTTTTAAAAACAAGGTGCCCTTTCATCACAGTTTAAACAGCGATTCCCCCTGTTTGTACCTGTTTTCATAGATGTCCTGGATCTCGTACACCTTCTGGTCAATAACGTCACTGGAAACACGGCTGGCCTGGAGCTCGTACACCTTCTGGTCAATGAGATCCGACACCGTCTTGTGAAAATACTGAATAAAGTTTTTGATCACTTCGGGGATCACCTGGTAGGTCTGCTGCTCGTACTGGCGCTCGTAGGCCAGGTCTTGCTTCGGGTCTCCTGAGGGAAAAGAGGAGCAGTAAGGCGGCTGCCGCACGGCCCGGCCCAGGCCTATAGACCCAGCCAAGGCCCGCACTCACCCGTGTGCATATCATAGTCGTTGGAGTAGGCGTACGGGTCGTAGGCGGCCTGTGGAGAGAAGGCGGCAGCGAGTCAGCGCGGACGTGCCCCCCCGGCTCCCCGTCCCTCCTTCCCCGCCGCCCCGGGACCCTCCGTCCCGCACCTCGTTGTCGTAGTCCTCCCCCGGGTAGGCCATGGCGGCGGCGCGGCAGGGAAAGGACTCCGGCCGGCAACGCGGGCCCGGCGCGGAGCGGGCAGGAAAAGGGGGTGGGACCAGGGGCGGGGCTCCGGCCGGCGGAGCGGAAGGGCTAAGGCGGCTGAGCGGGGCTGCGCCCTTCCACTGGTTAAAACAACTGCCTGTCTTCGGGCTGCTGAGCTGCCATGGGCCTGGGGCGGCCTATGTCCCCGCCCCTCCT
>VYZV01049391.1:0-19664 GCA_013401275.1 Pandion haliaetus | reverse complement strand
TCGGGGGAAAATGGCTGCCGCGGAGGGCCGGTGCCGAACCCTGTTGGCACGGCCGAGCCCGGCTGCAGCGCCTCAGAGGGCACGGTGTCGGCCGGGAGGTTTGCGCTGGGCATCCAAACCCTTGCGATCCCTTTTCTACCATTTTTACGCTTCTGTTAGTTACGGTTTCTCGTAGCGTGTTTGCACTGTGCCAGGCGCAATTCCAACAAGCAGGAGGACGGAAATAGCAGCTGCTTTACCTGTGTTAAAAGCAGTCGTTTACCTTACGAGCTCTTCAAAATGTTGTTGTGAAAATCCTCTTCCTAACTACTACAGCCACACTACTTCTTTCGATGAAAGCAAATGTCTGCCCCAGCCAGAGCGCAAGCCAAGCCACGAGTTGGTGTGAGTACTGATCAGAAGGCAAGCACCTTGAGCTTCCCTCTCCATCCTCTATAAAATACTCTCTTTTTTTGTTGCTCTAGTGCAAAGGCTGGGCATACCTGCAGCTGGTTTTGCATCCACCGTCCAGAGTGTTGCAGTGTCACTGCTGCATGTGCACAGCGGCGTTTCAGATTAGCTCTTCCGTATTATTAAACTGGTATTGCACATGAACTGGTAGTCTGGTGTACCCGTCCCACTAAACCCACTGGATGTTAGAAACAAAAGCTTTGTGGACTGTTTCCTCCTCTGACAGTCTATTTTATTCAGTCTGTACTTGTTCCCATTTTGAACATGGGTCTTCATACAACTTCCTAAAACGTACAGGAATTCAAGCCTAAATCATATGTAGCATGGAAAGAGATGGTATGAGAAAATAATTAGAACTGTTGGGGGTATTTTTTATCTCTTAAGGACAACCGAAAACTAAATCTGCAGGCTACTGTATTTCCTAGACCACTGAGACTAACTTCTAGGGACCTCCTGCTTGTGGGTTATGCTATGGGACTCCATGTGAGTAGAAAGGGGGAGAGTATCCGTGCCTCTGTGCACATGTTCTTAAACTGAAGTTGTGGCATTGGCTTTTTAACATATATTTCATAACACTAATGCACATACCTGGAGGCAGGGATGTTCTGTTCCTTTCTAGGTAAAGCTGTGTCCAATCCTTGTTTAGGATTATGAACTTCAGCAGGTTTAGGACTAGTCCTAGGTATAAGCTATTGGGCTTTTATGAAGGTGCAAAGATAGCATAGAAAAGAAAGGAATAAATAGAAAGAAAATCTTGACAATAAATGAAAATTGATTTTGTAAATCATATCTTGATCAGTAGGCCAGTAAGTACATACTGTGGTGGAACATGGATTTTTCTCCTGCGCAACTGCTTTAAGGAAAACAAAGCAACTTGTTTTGGAAATGTTCTTCCCTTATAGTTTTAAATTGTTTAAATACTGAAATGCATCAAATGGGAATGTGTGATGGGATTGTGTTCAAGTAAAATAGGGTACTTAAATCCATCTCCCTCATCAAAAGGTGAGCAGAAATGCTCCTGTCAACTTCAGTGGACTTGGCAGATGCTCTCTGTAAAATCTGAGATCTTAAGTTACTGCATGGAGCTTGATGTAGGAGAGGACATGGCTATCCTGGATTTTGTGTACCACGCATCTGTTTTTCTGAATATTTCTAAAGAGTTGCATAACGTTGGCAACTGTGAAATAAACAGTTGGTTACTGCAATACAATGTAGTGTTAGTCATGATTTATCAAGCATACAGGCCTGAAATTTGGCTGTGACTGATGCCCATTCAGTATAAATCAAGCAGGGAGTTGTAATGCATCACTAGGTAATCCCGGGTAAAAAAGCATAGCACCCGAATTTCCTGGTTTAATTCAGAGAAACTTGGCTACACGCAGTTCTCACAAATATCTACAGCTGATAGAAACTGCTGAGATTTTAAGAGGGCTGTTTTCCTTCCTACATGCATTACGCCAAGTCAAGGGGCTAACGTCGGAGTTTTATCAATTATTTTTACAGTTTTCTGAAGTGGCCATTGGCGACTCTGGGATAATAGTGTGGAGAGGTTTAGCACAGCTGAGAACTGGGATACTGAATTTTAAAATTAGAAAACTTATGTCATTTTTTGATAGAAAGGATTGAAGAACTTTAACTTGGTCCACAGACTTCTTTATGCCACCTGAAGATATAAAGGGTATTAGGGACCTGGGAAAGGAGTGAAGCATTTTCCAGGACGAGAAGGATAATGTACCAAAGGAGTCCTGCAGGTAGAGTGGTAGCATTAAATGGAGAATGAAGACTATATTGATTGACTTCTCTTGGGTAAATTGTGGAGGAGGCAGCAAATGAGAGAAGAAAAAGGAACAAAAACACCATGCAGAAAAACCCCTGAACACACCCAAACACTCTTCTCCCTGATGCTTCCTCCGAAGGTTAGTGCCTGTATCCTCTGAGCAACACTGAGTCACTAAAGAATTCTTCCTCCTTGTAAATAAAGAACAAGTTTCATGCTAATCCATTTTGACCTGCCATCAGTGGCCTGGAACAAACACAGCTGTGCGGGTTTTGGTGGCGGGTAAGCATTTTGTTGGCTGGAGTCAAATGCAAAGAGACTGGGAGATCAATGGTGTACTCATGGTGAACGTGGCATCTGAGTAATCTTGGTGTTTTGCCTCTTAATTTCCCCCATGGGAACACTGTAGTGATGAGAGCAGTGTGGCATCCCGACTGAAGTCTCAGGGGAGATAATTACAGGAGCATGATGAGGGTATGCTAATTGTAGAAGGCTCTGAAGGCTTGTTTTATTCCCTTATGCCAACACTTACTGGGAGTTGAATTTAATGATAAGTAAAGGAAAACATTTTTTTAATATGAAAATATGAAAATGGGGGAAGAGAAGGGTTTATTGATAATACAATATATTCAAAGCGAACATTGACATTTTAAAATATCTGAATGTTTAGATGGCTGAATATAGACATGGAAGTGTTTTCACAGTGCTGCAGCCAAATGCGTGGGTACTTGTACAAGAGAACTTTCATGATAGTTTAAGGTATTGGAGGAACTGAAGGGAGCAGGTATTCATTTCACCAAAGGGAAAAAACCAGGCAATATTTTCATTTCTCTTCACCGTTTTATCCTTTGGGATCAGACTCTAGGTATGCTGTCCTCCGAAAAAACAGGTAAGCAGGGAAGGAAATTACTCAGCTGGCAACTGCAATGTTTCTCAGACAAAAGTTTTCAGCCCAAGTAAATCTGAAGTAGTATGCCTGAGCAAACAAGCAGCAGGTATCTATGAGAAGTCTGGTTTACAGAGAACAGCAGTGCACTGACTGTTGCATATCACATAATCAAGACAGTTTAACCTGTTATTGATGCAATCAGGTGGGCTTTTATATATATTGGCTTGTTACTGCTGTTCCCCACTGAAAAACCTGAAGATAGAGCACCCTTAGTGGAAACACTTGATCAGTCTGAAACAGAAACTGACTGACAGAGGTCAACAACAGCATCAGCGTGTGAGTGTTCGTTATGGTCGCAAGAGCCTCATATTCTCCTGTTTTGGAGTCATGGGAAGTAGAAAAGAAAGGAAATAGGATAAAAGGATTTATTTTCCAGTATGTGCTCCTAGGCAATGGTATGTTCCAAAACCAAAAACTAGATAAGCACTGCAAAAAAGCTCTCTGAATGGTGTTTTGAATTTTAAAATGTTGATAACCTTAAATAAAAAATGAATATTGCAATAGTGTCTGCATCCTTCCTGCAATTTCTTGAGAGCACTTTAGTAGCAGCACTTCTAAGACCATGATCAAAATGCTGTCACATAAAAGCATGTAGTCATGTTTATTTTTGCCTAAAATAGAGATCCAGAGATTTTTTGCCCCAAAAGCCGTGGTCAGTATGAGAAGGAAAGCAGTTAGACTCTGTGGGAACAAGATTCTCAAAACGTCAGGTTAGAGCTCTGATACCAAAATCATTAACCAATCCAGACAAGACTCTGCTCTTGCAAGAAAGACTACATGACTACACCGAGATACAAATCATTTATGTGTGAATTCAAACTCTACCAAAAACTGTCTACGAGCAGACATAGTTTTCAGTTTTACTGGGTAGTACCTTACTACATATTTGGTTCCACTGAAATGAATGGTATTTCTTGCATAACAGGATAAAGCACATGGTGAATATGCAGTTGTCCTCCTGCTCATACTTCAGAGCAGCCTAATCTTTCTTCAAGCCTTAAGAACTGCTCTGAAAGGAGAACTCTGCTTGTCTATAATACTTCTCTAAACAGCTTTTTTTTTTCTCCAGATTCAAATCTCTAGTGCATCATCAAAAATAAAAAGTTTCTGCATAGCACATGAAGATTCACGAACAAGGTCCTGTTGTCGTGGGCTGTATACAAATGAAAGAGATAATCTTTGCTGTGAAGGACTAGCAATTAAAACACAAAAGAAGAAAAAAGTGCACATCATATATTCATGATACATGATGAATGAGCAGATGACTGTTCCTTCTAATAACACAACCTTGTTAGTATGTGCACAAGCTGGTATTTCTGTTGTCAGTGTTAAGACAGATCTCGAAGCTGAGTTCAGTTCAGAAGCTTGTGCTATGGTTAGTAAAACTGTTGGCCCAAGATGGAAATTTTTACCCAAAATTCAATCCCAAAGCCACATTCAAGGCTGCAGGAGAAACAATATCCAGTAATCTCTGACTACTGCAGGTCAAAGTCTAAGTGTAAAGCATCATAATCACTTACTGCAGATACATGACTGGTCTATAAATCAAAAAGGCTACGGAGTAAATGAAAGATTTGGGGGGAAAGAATTGTGGGGGTCATGTAAGTGGAGTTTCCTTTGCTTGCAGAGTAGATTACTTGCTCCAGTGCCTTCATGAGACAGGAAGCCAAGACTTTTAAAAATCCTTAATAGAGTATAAATGAAAGTAGAAGTTCTCCAAGCGATCTTGTGGTGTGATGTTGGGATATTTGACACCATGCAAATCGCTGCAGCTGGCAGGTGCTTGACCACTTACTGTCATTTATTAGCTGAAGGAGCAGCAGGACACCAAAGGTCTACAGTAGGTTGCCTGCATGCCCCCAAAGGCAATTATGAATCATTTCAGCATTTAGCTCCCATCTTTTTTTAGAGCATCACAGACTATAAAAGAAAAAGTAGCTTGCTGTATCACTCTTTGCAGAGTGTTTTGGAATCACAGATTGCAAGAGTGTTTCTTAAGTTAACTGTGTGCTCAGAGATGGTTTTTTTGTTTCTAGGCAGAAAGTCCCATTCCAATAGCTTTATTTTTGAGTTTTCAGCTTACCTCCGTACACCTGGTAATGTCACATAACCCACTGCTCCTGAACTCAAGAAACAGGGTCATAGGTAGAGCATTAGTTTACTACATAACCTCGTTGGGTACAGTCATGAGAATACTCATTTTATACTGCTGGAGTTAGCTCTGAAGAGCAGGGATCCCATAGCCTTTTTATTCCTGATATTGTTGCAAACGAGAATAAATGTCCTCCTTTTATATAGTAGCACACATCAGTCCTACAGCTGAGCCTGTCTCAGCCTCACTGACAGTACTCACAGCTGGACTGGATGCACATGAACAGGAGTGCAGGAGGGTCTGATTCAGCTGTGCCTACAGAGCTCTCTAGGAAATGTTTTTAGCAGGATTGGGTGGTTGAATAAGCCATGAAAAGCAAGCTCCCTGATCAAACTGTTGAGGCTCATCAGAACCCCCGCTGAAGCTGCTGAATATTTTGCTCACTCAAGGACAACTGAATTTGAACTCTCTCTTTAAAAGAACAAGTGGGCATATCGTGCACAGCCGTGCATAGAGGTAAGCAGCAATATGAACAGAGGATAGACATCAGATCTCGCATTCCGGCTTCAATAGCAATGTCCTTGCAGTTCTTGACCAAATTATTTATTTCAAAAAGTGCATCTCTCCCCACGCCCTTCTGATCAGCTGAGTAGAAAAAAAATAAACCAAACCACCTACTCCCATGTTGTAAGGACTGACTGTTCAAATTTAAAGCGTTTCAAGTACTAAATATAATATTTGCAGTTCTGCAGCTCAGCGATTGGAGGATTCAATAGCTGTTTGAATACCAGTAATCTCTTGGGACCCTGGCCAGGGAAGACTTCACTTAGTTTGTGTGGGAGTAGGGTGCACAGCATTCCCCAAAATGGGTCCTCTAGCTTCTCTGTGTAATTCTCCACCTCTTTAAAGGAGATAATACACTCCTATTCCATGAGAAGTACGGAATTAATACCTGCCCTTCAGGGATCCCCGTAGTGTCAGTTCTATAAAATCTTCTTAACAACTTGCCCTGAGCAAACAGGACATGTGGTAAACTGGGGATGGTAATAGAGTCATTCAGTCTCGGTGGATAATGCATGTAGTTTCTCTTCTGGAATGCCTGGTTTTCTAGTTCAAGGAAAATAAGGGTGATGTCCTGTTGACTCCACAAGTGCTTAACAAAATACCTTCTTTCACCAGGAAGATTGCATAAGAACAGAATTTTGTCATGAAGTGTTAATAAAATATTTAAAATTAAACATGATGAAAATACTAAAGAATATGAGGTTTGACAGACAAGTTCTGGATTAGCAGATGTGATCTGATATTGTCAGCTCCAGCTGCCTGGCTGGCATGTGCCAGAAGCCCCAGCCACAGCAGCAGGGGTAGCAGGGCTGTATGTGAGCCCCAACGTCAGCTCCCACAGTGCAGCCCAGTGACTTGGTCTAAAATCACTTTCATCAGGGCTCGGGCTGTGAACTGAGCCCCCTTCTTCATGGTGGGGGCTAGCTGTACAGTGGAGGAGGGTAATGTTGTGAAGAACACAACTAGAACTTCATCTCAGATCATTGTCTCTCCAATATGTGCCATAAAGAGTGAGTGCTGGGCCCCAAAAGGCTGCTGTGTACTGAAGGAATTGGAAAGACTCTTTCCCAGGTTTGACCTCATTTTTCAATAACCCTCTGCAGCATGAGAGAGATGCTGCTAATGTTTCCCATTGCTGCTGTTCGATGGAGTACAGGAGACTTCAAGCGGCACAGGAGCCAGGACTCAGGCTTCGAGTGCTACTTCAGGACCTAAATACACCAATTTCCTTTGAGAAGCAAGGACAAGGAAAGATGTTGCAGAGAGTGAAAACATCCTCCAGTGGGGCAGTTTTCTGGGTTGCTATGGTGAGAGTATGTCCTGCTGTGCTCTGTTCTAACAGCCTTAGAAATACAATGGCTAGAGTCTATTCCAGTGCAGATTTACGAGGATGCTGGAGCACTTACTCCAGAGCATATTTTTCTCCCCCCATTGCTATAGTCAGTTGTTGTCAACAAATGTTCTGTAACTCTTCCTGTATTTTACTCCTGGGAATAGAACAGAAACAGGCCCTTAAATCCAATAAACATGGAAATGGGATAAGCTTCCTTTCTTCAAAAAAACTTTTTTTTCGCCTTTTACTCCAGATCTGAAGTTCTGGTTTTGGCTTTGCAGCTCAAGGCAGTTTGGGTTGCCTCTGCCTACTTTTACCACTCCAGCTCACCCGCGTTTCATTTGCTGGAAGATGAAGGCAGTGTCAACCAAAATGAGGTTTAGGCTAAGTACAGGCACTCACCAAAAGTTCCTCCCCAGCAAGATTTTTCCCTCCATTTCTTTTATGTCAGCATTCACAATTGTGTACCACATACCAAACCAGATCAGATTGAAAACACATTTTTTTAGCTTACTGTGTTTGAGAAAATACTAGGTTTCAGTCAAATCAGTTCCCTGAGCTGGCTCATTGGCCTCATGTGATGTGGAGTTGGTGAGACAGATTCTGGTGACAGAGCAGACTTGAATCAAAGTAAAGTCATCGAGCAACAACAGGTATATGCTGTGTTTTAAGTCATAATCTTCTCTTCTGTAGATTAAATACTAGCTGTCTAACTCCTTCACCTTTAAATTTTCTTTTTGGGAGAAAACAGAAGGGAAGGAGATAAGGGAAGGAGGGTTTTTTAGACATTGGCCTTCCCTAAGGAGAAAGTATCTGCTCAGATGATGAGGAAAAATCATAAATAATTCCAGTACAACCTGTAGAACAAATAAGGCATGCTAAAAACTCGAGTTCAAATTTATTTTTAATTCCTTTTGCCCCTACTAGGTACACAGCTTTAGCAGGCTGTGTCAGCGTGTGGTCTGCCAGCCCCACGGATTATTGCCGTTGCCGTCCAGGCGGTAACTTACCTTTATTAAAATACCCTTGTGCAAAACAGAAAGCGAGGTGTCTGGTCTGCAGGTAGGTGCTGGATGCCTAGTGCCCGATAGCCTGTGGGACCTGGAGGAGCTGCTCACGCTGGGAATTTCTGGGCTTTATCATAGTTTGGAGGGTTGCTTTGGTTTTCTTTACAGGGTTAGCTCCGTCAGAGGTTTGAAGAGACTGTACTTGACCACTCCTAGCAGGACAAGTTTGGTAGCTTAGTGTTTACAATGAGTAAAACCTGGCTAGAAGGTACCTGTGACGTGTTTTCAGGGGCACCAGTTTGGTCTTGTTACATATTTTGTAAACTACTTTTAGATTTGGGGCTTTCCTATACTCCCATAATTGTCACAGAGAGGCAGCGAAGTGATCACCTATTTGATATGTTTCCATGCTTCTCATGAATTCTTACTATCTTTTTCTGAAGTCATGCTTTGCTGCTGTCACTTTTTTTTCAAAACTGAATTGTTCTAGTCTATGTGGCACATCATGTTTTCTACATAATGTTTTCTTCATTTGGGGGAGAATTATCATCATGTAAAAAAAGCTGCATTTGCATTTATTTCCGTCGTCTAAAGATCACTGTGCCAGGTCCTTGCCCATGAATCAGTGGAAACAGGTTGTAAAAATACATATGGGCTAAGAAATGTCTGTATTTCCTTGTCTGGAGCAGGCTTAGTGTCTTGGCTCATGATGTGCCACAGCTGGCAGCTCTAGGGATGTTGGGAATGAAGATGGTGGAGGAGAAGATACGTCTCAGTATATACATATTGAAATATTTGGGGAAAAAAGACAGTTAATCTGTTCTAAATAGTAATATGTTTCTCTAAATAGCCCAGAAGCATCACATTGAGTTACAGCTCGGAAGGAAAGAGATGTACTGCTGGTTTTCATTTTGAGGGCTTAATACTGCACGCATGATTTTTTTATAGCTGTTCTATCTGAATTCATGACAGTTAGATTATTCCTTGGCTTTGTATTAGTGTATAATACTTTTAATATTCAGAGAACCATAGTTCAGCAACTGTAATCAAATAATTACAGATGCCATTAGCTGAGTTATTGCACAGAGCTGGGTGTATTTCAATGGATAATAATTTAATAAAATTAGCACTTAACTTCTGGAGTCCCATTCTCTGCACAGAAATGAAAACAGAATGAAAGTGCTACTCTTAACTTCCTTCATTAAGATACTCCAGCCTTGATTAACAGGATCTGAACATCCAAACATTTCGAACTTGCTCTTCTAAATTTCTACACCTAGTGGCATTCATGGGAGGATCCCAAATTAAAAAATAGAACAGAAACTCCACATTTACACGAACCACGTGTGGGAGGAGGGGAGATCGTAGCAGTGGTGCCTCCTCCTCTGGCTGTGCTCCTGGAGCAGAGAACACGCTGAGCAGTTATCTTCCCCAGCCCTTTGGGTGGCAGGCACGGGGGTAAAAGGGGAAAGGTCTCCCTCTGTAAGCAGTTCCTCTCCACCCGTAAGGCTTGCCTCTCAAAGAGGTTGCTCATCAGAACGAAAAGGAAGATGGTATATCAAAAACGTTGGGAAAGAACAACAAAGGGAAGGAAGGAAATGGATGCCAGAGTGCCTGTTAATGTTCCCCTCCAGTGTCTCAGACATGGACAGAAGGCTCAAGTCTAGATATGATGATGGTTACCCCTCGCAATGAGCTTTGTCCTTTAAAACTCAGTGTCTTTACTTTACATGAGTAAGTCACATGGTCTACAGTAAATGACTCCTTAATGGGCAGCCGCTGACAGCAGGGATCTGTGCTGCACTGCATTTGAACCAGGTTTAAACTCATATTTCTCAGATTTGGGAGCAATGGTATAAACTAGATGCACGCCCCACAGCTGCAGAGCAGTTGAACCTCTTCAGGTGTCCCCTCCAGAAACTGCTGAGGCAGCCTGAGATGTTATCTCTCACCTTGCCCAATCCCCCCATTCTCTGAGCATTTATATCCTTCCCCCGTACACACCATAAAAAGGCAGAGTGTTGAACCTATGCGGCATCCACGGGGGACAGAAGCTGGGGCAGTGAACCTGGCGCTGGAGCAGATCAGGAGCATCCACTCCGTCCCTTCCTGCGATGCTGCTGCACGGCTGCCGTCCTCCGGCTGGAGCCTGCTGCGGCCCTGTGGGTACTCAATGTTTGCACGTGAGAAAAAATGCACCTGAGCATTCAAAGGAGACTGAAACAGTGAAGAATCTTATTGTGAATACAAGAGAACTGAAATAAAAGGATTAAAGAAACTAATGGATTCATTACCAGCATTACAGTGGTCTGGACACTTCTGACTTAGGAATTCCTGAAGTTCCCACTACAAAGCCTGCATGAGTAGGGCAAAGGAGGTTGACAGCCTCTCAAGCAGCAAGGCAAGTACAGAGCAGCTCTTCTCTGGTGCACACTCGTAAAGCAGTGGCTTACGGACTTTCTGACTCCAAGATTTCATCCATTTCCAATAATAACCGTCTGCTAATTAATACTGCTGATCTGTCCCTTTATAAATAAAACCAAAGCTGTTGGGAAATTATATACTATGGGATCTTTTTCAGCAAACTAGACTGTAAATAGCTTTTTTCCTTCTGTCTGGCCCAGGAGCGTGCGACACTTCGGCCATCCGGAAGGATACTGTTGTACCGAGGTGTAAGCGTGGGGAGTCTGTCTGCCCTTTGGGACGCTTGACACTCCCCAGTATAAAACTTTGCAGCTGAAATTCTCTGCTCTGTCATAAGCAGAAAATCAGGAAGATTTTCATAATAGTGTTTCAGGTAAGCAGGGAAAAATAAATTGGAATTCTAGATCAAGCCTTTTGTTGAAGCATTACCCTATTTCTGGGTTTAAATCCCTTCTCATTCTTGGCCCCATCCTTGGATATGGTTCCTCACTTTCTGTGCTGTGTATTGCTGTGTGCTATTAAGGGAATGTTATGTTCCACTTGAGAGGTGGTGAAGTGAAAATCATGTAAATACTCAAGGAAGAGCTCTTTGAGATGCTTCAGGACTTAAAGGGCTATGAATTTGCAAGCTCTACTAGCATGATCTCATTTTATGGCATGTATTTGTATCAAAATATGGTATTTTCACACTCAGATTTGACACATGGATTCCCTCCAACAGGCATAGAAAGATGGCATCAGTCATCTGTATTTAAAATCCAAACAGAGGAAGTTGCATATGGGAACTGGCAATAGGTAATGAGAGGGAAGATGCCAGTGATTCTTATTGATCCTCAAAGTGTGACCCTGAGAGAGTCTCTGAATCTTTCCGTGCCTCAGCCTGTGATGCTGAGACATGATTAGCATGTGTACCTTATCAGCAAGGATGTTGTGCAAGTTATTTAATGAATGCTTGCAAAATGATTTGCGGCATTTGAATGAAAGAGGCTGTGTAACTGCAAAGCACTGCTGTATTGTATAATTGCATATATTGCGGGAAGTGTATGGCAAGCCGCTTGCTTGCTCCCTGCTGAATAGCCCATGGACAGGTGATCTTTTTAGTGCTGGAAGGAAAATCCTGTTACAGTAAAGTTTAAGTGTGGATCCTCTGCATTTCTGGGCAGTTTACGCTTCCTTGTGTAAAACTCAGGGGTAGAAGTTTGCTGCTATGTGCTAAGCAGATTTTCATAGTGGTGTCTTCTGACTTGAAGTTATTATTTAAGCAGAGAAAAATCTGTCAAAGTCAGTAACTTCCTTCGCAACAGCAGGGAGAAAATACCACCATTCAAGTGTGTTTCCATCGGGATTGAGACCTTGCCACTGGACGTATCTTTGTCCCAGAGAAGGAGTGCAATCCTTGCATGTATGCTGTTAGTCCTCTATTCTCCTCACATGTCCATCTGGAAGATCAGATCCATGGCTGTCTCTTATCTATCATACAGCACTGAGCCCTTCTGAACAAATGTGTATGACAGCGAGGAAACTGGTCGCTGGATCTCACTCAAGAGCCAGCATCCCCTATCGCTTGTCCCTCCCTCGGCCACCTCTGACTTCAGGGCTGATGCCTTCTCTGGTTTCCTGACCCCTGAAGTACATCATACACAGCTCCAGCCAGGGCTTTGTCCTTCTGCCTATGTAAATAAAACAACTTTTTTTTTTTTTTAATATTTGCAGTAGAATTCACGAACCGCAGCAGTCCAGAGAGGAACCAGTTCAGCTGTCACTTTTGCCACCAGTTTTTCTCCTAAGCAGGTGCCTTTATGCAGAGCGCTTCTGTTTTAAAACTTTACTCCATGCATCAGGTGGCTTTGACGTGTAACTAAAAGCACAAAACTATTTACTGTTAAAGAAAGTCTGTAGGAAGTAGTCCAAGGACTGGCCCATGTTGAGGAGATGAATTTTTGCTGATTTGGCCTTTTCCCCCTTTAGCACACCAGTTTTATTAAAAATTCCTGCTCGTCTTTTGAGTCTTGCTCTTACGCTTGGAGACAAGGCCGTGTGTGTCGCCCCGTGCGTGCTTGGCGGGCGCAGGAGTGCCGGTCACGGCGTCATCCCCCGCGGCAGCAGCGCCGGGAGCCTCTGGCAGGTTCACTGCCCAGCTTTGTTCCCCCAGTGAATGGGAAATCCTCCATGGGGTCTTTATGTAGCTGCTTTCCTTCTGAAAGTGCCGCGGGATCCGTGCGTGTGTGTAATCTGTTTATACTGGACGACTACAGTGATCATTTCACGCGAGTGTCAATCAGACTTGAAGAAGGACTTGAGTCTGGCAGGGACAGAAAGGAGCTGGAGCATGTGCAGAATGGGTATGGCTGCTCCTACGTGATGGGATCCTGCAAAGCCTACATTTCTGTGTGCATGCTGAATGAATATGGGGAGAGGGCAAGCATTTAAAACCCCCAGAGTGTGATTACAGTTTCTATGGATATGCAAGTTAATCTGCTCTACAAAGGGGTTTGAACTCTCTTTTGATCACTAGAAAAAACTATTCCATGTGAACTGCCCCTGGATCCAGCAAAGGCTCCTTGGCTCAGTGCAGCAGTCAGGAGGTGGTGGGAGAGGAGGACAAGCATGCCGGTACCCCCCAGGCCTTATGGCAGCAGCTGGCAGGAGCTCGCTGCTCTGTAGTACCGGAGCACTTGTGCTCTGGCCCCTGCACGCTGGGTCAGTGCCCACGGCCAGAGCCTCGACACACCACTTAGCGCCTACATATTTCAGCTCTTCTTCCCTTTAAAACACAACAGAAAAACTTCCCAGGAGTGCTCCACAGAAACAGAAAGTGGACAGAAAGTCACTTCTTGGTGCTGGAATGTTCACGGCCACCTTAGCAGGCTCGACCTGGGAAAATACAAATTTAAGGAGCTGGACCCCAAAGCTTCTTCACAAGCACATAGACATTGATTCACTGGAGTGTTGGGTGCATATTCTTTTAGTTTCTTGATGCTTTACCTGCCTTTCTCGCTGTACCAGCTGAGAAATGCCATAGAGCTGAATTCTGCCTTTTCAGGTCAGGGACCACTATACAAACACCCCTCAACTTAGGGTTTAAAAACACTTTTTAAGAATTAGCATGCAGTTCATTTTGCTCCACGTGGAGGTATATGCCTGTTAATTTTGAATGTGAATATAAAGTCCACAGATTCAACGTAACCTGTTTCACTCCTCGGTAGGGATTTCACTGGGATGGAAGGAATAAAGCTGCTGCCCACCTCTGGACACGAGCTGATTTTGGAGAGGATTTGCTAACATTTAAGCTTTAAGGTAGCACAAAGACAAGAAGTTTGAATTGCTATAGCTATCTTACCTAAATTTAATTTCAGTCTGTTTTCTTTAAGGAACTGCTCATGAGCTTAATTTGAATAAGCAGCCTTTAATAATCAGCCCAGATGTGCTTATGATTGTAGGTGATCTGTTTCTGTAATGGATGTTGAATTATTCTATATGATTTGGGAAAAAGAGTCCTGTTTTAAATAAATAAGCCAGTTTTTTAGGCAGATGCCAATTTAGGTGATAATCTATAAATAATTCTTCTTTGTACCACTGCAGTTTAGAACAACCATGACTCCAGCACGACAGTTTCAGCTGGGCTTTAGACAATATGTTGTCAAAAGCCAAGTCTTTGACTTTTTCTGTGAGTAAATGTGTGCCTTGGGCAGTTTGCAATCCACCCGGTGGGCTCAGCGGCGGGTCCCAGGGAGATGCCACCTTCCCACTGCTCACTCTGACCCTCCGGCGAATTTGACGGGCTTTGCAGCTGGCAGAGCCGAGACTTGGAGGAAAACTTGGCAAACATGAAAAGACTCTGGACTACGCAAGGCCTTGGGCTAACCTGAGCCCTGACTCTCCAGACGTGAGAGCAGCAGTTCCCTGCTTGTGCTAGATCCAGCACCTGGGTTCAAACACATGCTCTGAAATGACCCAGCTGAAAACTGCTTCCCGTGCTGTAAGGCATTTCCAGGCATGTACAGACTCTGCAGGACAAGAGCTCCTGTGCGGTTTGTGCACATGTATTTGTGACCGAGAAGCCCCGGACCGAGGCGTGACAGCCCCAGGGACGGGACACACTGACCATCCCCAGTCGCATGGGCTCTGATATCACCATGTTGTACTGCGTGAGACAAAGCCCGAGTTACTAAAGGCCAGAAAGGTAGTAAGCTGGGAAAAATCATGCACTTAAATGGGCAAAACTCTTAATATCTTCCAAGAGGAAAGAAATCTGAGAAAGCATTTCAGATTTCTTCTTTCTGAATGCAGATCTAATTTTTTAGGCCAACAGAACAAAATGTCTGTCTAGAGAGCTCCAAAAAGAGGAACAAAAGTAAACTATAAATATTCAGCTCTTGATTTCAGGTTTTAATAAATTATGAGCTCTGGGAGAAGTGTTTTTTCTTTCAAATATCAAATGACTTGATTCATTTTATAATTTGATTATATAGTGCTTGTCACCTTCTGTCTGGATGTAATACAGCAGTGTCTGGCAATGCTTTAAGGCAACACACCCCAAAGGAAATTGGGTCCAAGGGTCTAATGAGGAACATCCACTCCCCCGTGAAAGCTGAAGTCTGTATCTCTGTATCTGTATCTGTGTCTATATCTATAAATAACACCTCCTGCACAGGAAGGTCTGATGTGAGGCACGACATTCAAAGATTACTTGACCTATATAAAAATCACTGAGCGCTCCAGTGACAGCCCCCAGGGCAGGGTGATGGGTAGAGGCTCACTCTGCTGCTGTTTGCCTATAGACCTGCAGCGTGGGCTCTGCTTGCAGCCCTGCATTGATCAGGACTCTGCCAGCCAGCTGTGTGCCAGCCAGCCTTGCCCGGACAGAAATCTGCCGCCCGTGTTTCACACCTGCACACCTGGATGCTCGCGGGAAGCCAGGCTTCTTGAAGATGTGTCTTGTGGCCCACACGGTATCACTGGCTTTGATTCAAAATCTCAAGATACAGACACCTTCTGCTCTAAGGGAGGTTACTGTGAAGCCAAAGCAGACTTAGGCCTGTGTAAATTGTTAATCTTATACTCTACTGATGTTTACCAAGAAGCACACATGGTTACGTGGTATATTGGCACCACCTGAGCATGCCTGATTCAATTAGCGACAGAGTAGCTACGATGTGTTGCTGGCACAGAGCATGCTGCTGAACACTGTGGTAGAATAAACAATAAAGGATTATTCCACCAGCTTAAAAACTGCCAATTGTTTTTCAATCTTCAGAGGCAGTTTTCTGGATGGATAAAAATATGTGAGAGCTGAGCCCTCCCTGGGTCCTGAAGCACTCAGGCTACTTAGTGGGAGCTGAACGAAGGAAACGATGCGAATTCCAACTGTTGCACACGCAACCGATGGAAAGAAACCAATTCCGCTGGTCATTTATGTGCTTGTGTTGTGAAGCTGAATTACAGGGGACCGGGAACATGCAATGCACTGTAAATTCCCTTTAGAAGTTAAAGAGCTGGGTGTTATCTGCTGCTGAGGAGGAAGAGGCCTCAGCTCTTACAGCAGCAGCATGTTTGTATTGCTGAAGTTGTGCTGCTCGCAGTGTGCCAGCTCACCGCAGCAGTGGTGGCAGGGGCTGCTCGTTGGCTCTGGACTGTGCTATGGGGTGTTGAGTCTATTATAAACTCTGCCTTTCCCGGTATGGCCATAAAAAGTGCAATTTGCCAGGCTAGGTGTGAAATACATGATGTGCTTGGGCAAAACCCCTAGATAGCAGCACGTAGTTATTATTAAGTGTTCTGAAACTGGAAGAGCTGTGCTCAGTGATTTACAACCAAAGCAAAATGCCCTTAAGCAAAGTGACTATTCAAATGACTGCTGAAGTACTTGAATTAAAATAGGTGTGCAATATCAGGGTAGGAAAATGTCCCTCCACCTGGCTAGCTGGGATCTGCAGGACCGGGGCAGCTGGGGCTGCTTAGGCTGAATAAACTCTGGTTTGAGTGTGAGCGGTCGGTGGGTACTGTCTCTCTGCCAGGTCCCCAAAGTCTGGAGCAAGTGGTTCCCCGGGGAAGGGGCATTAGGAATTGCACGGTTTAGGATATGTTTGGGGGGGATTTTTGCTAAAATAGATCATTGATACATTCTTCTCTCCAGATAACATCTTACCTGGTGTTTGACAGGAGCTTCACAAGCTTGCTGGTGGTGTGAAGAAAGGGCCGCCTGTTGCCAGCTGTCTGCCAGACCCACCTTGCAGATGTTCCCCTCCTGAGGACAGGGCATCCCAGCTACTACCGTGGGAGGAACAGCCCATTCACCTGGCCTGACCGACCTGGGGTTGGGTGCCAGGAGTGCTGGTTTGCTTTGGGCTGCTGGGCTGCGAGTCATGACAGCGGCTCTGCGAACACCAGAGACGCCTCTGCCATCTAACAACATGTATAATCAATGGCTGCCTCAAATTGGTTTTGGCATAAGTCATTTGAATTAAATTGCCTATTTGTAGAATTTAAGAAGTCATATATTTTCTTAACTAACTATACCTTAAATCCCTTTTCAGGCTTCCAGATTCAACAAAGGGCTAAGACCATAGTCTTCTATTGGAATATCTCAAAGTGTATTTCCAGGAGTAACATGTTCTTTTTAGACATGTTACCAGCGGCACGGGACAGTTTGCGCGGGCTTCCCCTGCTCACACAGCCGGTGTAGCCCTAGAAAGAGACACGGTGTTCAGCTTCTACTACACCAGCACCGCACTGGGTAACACTTTTGAAGTGGTGGTGTTACACCATGAAGCAATGTTTTCACACAATAACCTTGGTTTAATAATGGAGAACTGAGTCCAGCCTTAAACCAAACTGTCTCCCAAGTAATTTCCTGGGAATAGCAGATCCTTTGGGGAAAAAATCCACATAGTAAAATAAACAGATACTATTCCTGCAGCATGTCCCAACACGAGAGACATTTCATGGTGGAGATGAAACACTGGTGGGGTGATGAAGGGAGCCATAGCTGCTACGCTTCCTCCAGAGCCATGTTCACAGCTTACAGTCCTACAACTTACATCAAGCAAGCCTCGTCTCTTACTTTCGGAAAGTTGTTTCAATTCACCATTTTCCAGAACATTCACAATCCCAGGCTAGGAATAGTTAACAGCACCAGGCACAAAGCTCTATAACCAAGTTATTTTTCCGTTTTGCTCCGAAGGCACGTGGTGGGCACACATGTAAGCAATCAGGCTGCGTGCCCACCATTCTTCACCCGCCTGCTGCTGCGCTGCCCTGCCGGCCTGCCGGGAGGAGAGGACAGCAGCCGACGTGGTCCTGCACTGCTCACACGCAGCCGCACAGCTCTTGTTGCCTTTTTTCCTCCAGACAGCCACACTAGCAGAAGACTTGACCGAGCCAATGCAGGAGATGAACTTTATCTTGTACTTTTGTCAGCAAATCTTCATCTCCATAGCAAAGGCGCTTCCTGCTCGCACAGGCACAGCTGTGCTGCCTGCCTTAAGGAATCAATGTGTCACCGACTGCTGTAGCTGTGACACGGGAGTTTGCTCGGTATATCCCAAAGCGATGTGAGCTCTACTTGTGCTTTGAGGAACTTTGTTTAGTAGCTGTGGAATAGTGAACCCCAAATACAATGAAATGGCATGAGTGGGTTTTGCACCGCCGGTTCCTCATTTCAAGAAGTTGGCTTAATCTGTGCTCTGACATTCTTCTCTGACAGGGGGAATCTTGCTTCCAAGGCTGCTGTTTTCTTTGTATGTAATGTGCAAAACACCTTCCTAATTCATGCACTTTATAATGCATACATTTTCCCATTTTCCCCAAGAATTAGCTTTATAAAGGATTTGAAATGTCACATTTCTTAAAAGTGTCACGTTATTAAGATTTTTAACTGCAAGACTTAAAATTTGATATTTAAAAAAACCCTAGCTGCTAAACATCATTTTCATAGCCTGTTCATCTGTAAGGTTTTTGTTAAACCCCCTGAACAGAGGATCAAATATAAAATCTATGTTGCAATAGTTTACAGGGCTTTCCCTTTTTGGTTGAATCAAAATCATACTGGAAACTTCACAAAGATCTTGAGACACCTCTGGCCACAGCCATAGGTAAGAAGGGGGTTCCTAGAACACAGAATTAGCTTAAATCCAAGTATGACAAACCTAAAGATGGGATATATTTGCTGCTGCTCCTGGTGGCAGCTGGACTCTCTTAGCTGCATCTGGGATTTGAGAAGCCTTTGGATGAGCCCCCGGGGGTCTGCCGGAGACCTAGAACTAATGATACTGCAAGGAAAAAATTTGGAGCATCTGAGCTTCAGAAGAAGGTTTAGATCTGCTTGTTGTCGTTGTGGTTACTAGCAGAGCCAAACTCTGGGAAGAGATGCATTTAGACTTTTTGCCAGCTCCGTATGGACTGTAACGCAGCCAGTATTCAACTTCCAGGACCCCACGATGCAAGAGGGCTTTAAGCACATGTACACAGTCGCGAGTTCTGCAAGACTGCCTTTACCTTAAAGCCTTTCCATCCAGCCCTTGTATGGGTGCTGCTTTGCAAAGCCAAAGGAGACGGTGGCTCTTTAGGGGACGTGGGAGCAGGCAGCTGCGGTGGCACCGGTCAGTACTGCTGAGGCACAGCTGGAAGGGCACCACGGGCTCTTCTCCTGTCCCCTGTCCCTGCCTCGAACAGCCGGGCCAGTGGCTTTCAGTCTTTTGCTTCCCCTTTATGAATTTAGGTGCCCGCGGTTCCTTGACTCATCTCTGTTTATGTCTTGCAATTTTGTGGGGAAATTCCCAGCTGGGATTCCCTACATCCATCCTGGGGATGTGCAGTCCCTAAAAAACCCTGGCGGCCCCTATCCACGCACACGTAGCCAGCTCCTGCGCGTTGATTTTAAAACCTCCCCTTGTACTCCCCCTGCTGTCACAGAAAACCGTCTCCAATAGTTTCCAAACCAGAAACTTGACCCGGGGCGCACCCAGCCCTGCCAGCCCGGGTCGGGGAAGGGGCTAAAACACCGGGGGGCCACTCGGAGCTCGCACCTGGGCGGGAGCCTGCTGTCCCCTGCTGTCCCCTGCTGTCCC
>VYZV01049379.1:0-14571 GCA_013401275.1 Pandion haliaetus | reverse complement strand
CCCTCCTCCCGCGGCCGGCGTTGTGTAACCGGGCACCGCGGGGAGAGGGGCCGGCCCAGTCCCTGCCGCCGCGGGACTCCAGGAGGAACCAGACGCCGGGCCCGCTGCGCTTCCGGGCCGAGGGGAAGGAGGTAAAGGCGGAGACGTGGGGCCGGGCCGGGGGGTTGGCGTTGGGGCCGCCTCCTCTGCTCCCTTCCTCGTCCCCTGCTGCCCGTCTGAAGGCGCCGCTCCGTTCCCCGACACGGGCAGGGGTCCCCGAGCCGCCGCGGGCTGCCGGTGCAGAGCCGGCCAAGCCCTTACACGGGGAGGGGGGTTGGGGGTTAGGGCTCTTTTCCTGGTGCGACTTAAAATGCCATTTTCTTATATCAAATGCTATATATAACACTTTATTTATCACCTAAGCTATTAGAATAAGAGCAATAACATAGAGGGTTTGGATCAACAGCAGCATCAGGTCTGGCTTGATGTGGAGACTGGGATTATGTAACCAAATTAGTGCAAAAAATGGGGATCCTTCTTAAATAAGGAATTGTTCTCAAGCCTGTCAAATCAGAATACTGTTAAACAACCTAATAGTGACAATTATTCCACTTCAAATGCCCAAACCACAGTTTCAGAGGGCAGTTGTGAGGCTGCTTTTCCAGGTGGCTGACGTGTATTTAAAGCTTTATAACTGCATTACTATCACTTCTAAGTGGACAGTTTTCTAGCCAAGGAGAACATCTGTGGTTTGACACACATCAAGAGTGCCTGCGGAGGAAATTAAACCGTTAAAAGTTTTCCTTCCTAGCTCATGGGCCTCAGTCCCTACGTGCCCCATCTTGCTCTGCCGGCTCCTAGGGGTGGTGGACTGGAGGGCAGTGAGCTGGCTGTGATCCTCCTCTTCAGGAATTACACAAAAGCCTCGAGTCACTCAGACCGTCTTTGATGCAGAATCCACCTTGATGCACATATTTATGGTATTTAGGAGTGTTTAAACCTGGGTAACTGATTTACCAATGCTTGTAGGAACAGGAGCAGCACAGCAGGATTCGGATGGTGACACTAAGGACCACTGCATCCCTCCAGCTGATCTCTGCTTGCAGAGAGAAATGCTTATCAGCAGGAGAGCCATGATCAGTGATTGTGTTCGCATCCTCTTTTTGGGGCTACATGTTGTAAAGACCCTGGAGCATCAGCCAGGTAACCCTTGAGGTAAGGCCCAGTTGTCTGATTTGGGGTTTTCCTGCTTTTTGTCATGGTGTACCTCTCCCAAAGTGCAGCGATATATCAGGTGTGAGGTGAATTTTCTGCCTGTGCTGGTTGATTTTTGAGGAACAGATGTAGTCTAGACATGAGGAGTCTGCCTGGCCTTGCTGGGTAGATGGCTTCAAGTCACCAGTTCACAGAGAGTTAGAAGAGTGACAGTGGATAAATTCTAACACAAAGTTGATCGACAGACAGTGTCTGCTCTGCCTTCCCCCCATCACCCCGGAGGATCTTGCCTCTCTTCCTGACAGGGCAGGAGTGTCGAGGGTGTAGTCCTTTGGTGCTGAGCTACCACCTCCTTTCCGACATGGCCCATAGTGCTGCCAGGCCCGCACCACTGATCCCCCCCGTGTTGCTTGCCACCCAGCGGTGGGTCCCAGCTCCCCACCCAGCCCGGACACCTCTTCGGCTCTGGGCTCACTCGCCCCGCAGCGTGCTCCAGCCCCCTTTACTGCAACCCTTGCTCCTCACTAGCTCTGATTCCCCCAGTCCCCTGCACTGGGATCCCCAGAGCTGCTCCTAACCCTGGCCCCTGCTAGTCCTGGTCTGGTGTCCACCTGCCCTGTGCCCAGTCCCTCCCAGTCCCTGTCCTGGTGTGGCCCTGCTCCCCATGGCCATGCCCCACTTGCCCTGGAGGGGATGCCACCACCAGAAGGGAGGGGATGGGCCCCTCCCCACCCCATGGGACCCCCCACCCTCTGTGGGACACCTGGGGCTCAGGGCCATCCCATGGACTGTGGGGCTAGAAGGCCCCACGTTTGGGGTGGCCCCATGGGCTGTGTGGGACCCCAAGTTTGGTGTTGCCCCATAGGTTGTATGGGGCGCTGGACTCAGGGTGACCCCATAGGGTATGTGGGGGTGCAGGGCCCTGGGCTTGGGGCAGCCCTGTAGGCTGTGTCCTGAGATGGCAGTGTTCCCATGGCCTGTGTGGGGCTGTGAGCCTCCACAGGCTGCCTGTGGCCAAGAGGCACTGGGGTTGGGGTGATCCTATGGGCTTTATGGGGCTGCAAGGCCCTGGACTTGGGGTGGCCCTGCAGACTGCGTGGGGCCACAGGGCTTGGGATGGCCCCGAAGGCTGTGGGGGGCCTTGGAGCCCCTGACTCAGGGCAGCCCCTCGGTGAGCCCAGCTGGTGCAGGCTGGTCCTGTGCTCCTGCCACGGGATGCAAGGGACTCTTCTAGCACCCTTTGCATGGCTTGCTACCCAAAAGTGCCAGCTGGGTGCTCCCTTGAGCAGCAGGAGAGTTGCCTTGTTTTTCTGTTCTCCCAGGACTTGCAGGAAGGGTGGTGCCTGAGCTGGGGCACAGGGCAGAGCACCCCACGAAGCCCAAACCCTGGTGTTTGGCTATGCACGGTGCGGCCAAGCGCTTGTGACCCTGCGAGTTTGCAGGGTTTGCTTATTGCGGGGGTTGCACAGTCCGTGTCATGGCCTGAGAGTGCAACTGGGTTTGTTTCAGCAATGCTGATGAGCATTTCTGGGAGTTGAGTGGGGACAAGGGACTGAGTCAGCTATTGCAGCCATTTGGGAGGGTGTGAGGGGAGTGGTTTGGCTGGAAGATCTGAACTGGATTAGAGATTGTTGTTTGGTTCTTTGCTAATCCCTAATCTCTTAATTCTTCTCTGGGTGGTAATGCTTGACCCACCTCGGAGATGAGTGTTGAGTTTCCCCCCTTTTATGTGGGAGGGAGCGCGTTGGGGAGATGCTGCTGGGTTTGATACAAGCACAAGGTGGCAGCTGGGCTCATTGTTTCTGTTTGCTGCCATCTGCCGAGTCGATCACCCTGTGAGCAGAGCAGCCAGCAGTTGTGGAACAGTTTCTCAGACCCTGCCCTGAGCTACCCCAGACTGAGAGCCAAGGTCAGCCCTCCTGCCTGTCCTCTAAACTCAGCTGAAGCAGTTCAAAGGGGAATGAATGTGTGCTAATCCCTACATCAGGCCCAGTTTAGAAGTAAGATTAGTTTTGTGTGGTTATCACCACCCAGCTCTGCTATGGAGAGAGGAGGGCTTTTCTCTTGACACTTAAGAAGCACCATGAGGTCTCCCAGGGCTAGGAATGATGGATAAAAACTATGGCAAACTGATGAATTGAGATATTATGCTCTTGTATCAGTGTTGGTTGGGCTGTGCTTTGTTTTCCCTTGTTTTACCTTGAAGCCTTAACAGTCTTGTTAGTGAGGAAACATTCCATGTCTTTCAGATGTCTCCTACTGAAATCCAGAAACTCTTTCACTGCCAGAGCCAGTGTTGTGTGAGGTCTCTGATGAGATGAGGGCTCCTGCAGAGCTATTCTCCTTGCGGCCCATTGCAAACAGGGGCAGAGCTCCTTAAAATCATCTTCTTGCTGTTATATGGAGGGTTTGCTGATGGCCACATCTGTGGGCTTATAAAATGTTTTTGCAGTAAATGGAGGTCTGGCAGCTCTGTCTGTTTTGATTCCTTTGTTCTGGTGAGCACTATTGGGATGTAATTTAATTTAGGGATTTAATTTAAGGACTTGAGTGACTCATTTGGGGAAGAAGCCGTTTTCTGTGGAGTGAGGTGATGGTACTGCTGCTGAATGGTGGGACCTGGCTGAGGAGACTGAGGAGAGCGGTTTTGTCCCATTTCTGCTTTTGTCTCTCACAAAAACTTATCAAAAAGCAGGAGAGATTTGCAGTAAGAAGCGCTGAGGGCTGTTTGGTGCTCCGTTTCTAATTGTTAATTGACCTTGTTCTTTAATAAGGATTGTGTATCCTGAAAGCTAAGGGTTCCCTACCTCTTTTAGCAGGTCTGAGGAGAACAGCCAGGATGTCACATCGTACCATTCATCTTTTCCGGAAAGGGCTTCGGCTTCATGACAACCCAACGCTGCTGGCCGCACTGGAGTGCTCAGAGGTCGTCTACCCTGTCTACATCCTGGACAGAAAGTTCATGATGTCCGTGATGCACATAGGGACCCTGCGGTGGCATTTTCTGCTGCAGTCCCTGGAGGATCTCCAGAAAAATTTGTGTCAGCTGGGCTCTTGCTTGCTGGTTATTCAAGGAGAGTACAAGTCTGTTCTTAGAGATCACATCCAGAAGTGGAATATCACACAAGTGACTCTGGATGCGGAGATGGAGCCATTTTACAGAGAGATGGAGGCCAACATACGACATCTGGGAGAAGAGCTGGGGTTTGAGGTGCTTTCTCTGGTGGGCCACAGTCTTTATGATACGAAACGGTAGGTTTATTTTAGATTTAGCAAGCATCAGGGAGGAAAGGCCAAGTATCTTGGTCATTCTGGATCCCAATGTGTTCCTTTTGAGAAAATTGGACTGAGATGAATATGGCAGTGTCTGCTGGAGAATTTTTGTGCGTTGGTCTGCTGGAAGTAACAGAAGAGATTTTGCATGGATGTTAGGATGTTGGGCTGTGATTTGAGGCTAAAGAATTTGTTAATTTTTTCCTTTTGGGCAGTTTAATTCACTTAAAAACTTATATTAGTTACTCTTAAACAGAATGGAAGAAATTCTTTAACACATTTAATAGGACTTATATAAATTCTTTGTCAGATTTTTTAAAAATTTTTCTAATCAACTTTCACTGGTGTCTGGATACACTTGGATCCAAGCTGTTATGCAGAGCTGAATGACTGAAGATACTGAAATTAATAATAGGGAGGTAATCAGTAATAGCTAAACCAGCCTTAACACTCAATTCTGGAAAGCTTCTAATTTATGTAAATGAATGGATGTATGTGACTTGCCGTCTTGAATTCAAGCTGTCTATTTGCACAGGTGGTTGCTCACATAGAAGAGTTATTTACTGCCCTGAACCTGATTTTTGTGATGAGGCTGCCCCTGGCAGCCCCAGAGGTGTCCTGCGCCTTGGACTCTGCCGTCCTGGCTATTTCTGACTGTACAGAACTGCCCAGTTGAGGCTGTGGCTGGCATCCTGGTTCCAAGTTTGTTATCTCAAGTCCCGAGAGACTCCTGTCGGGATGGATGTACATTCACCCAGGGAAGTTTTACTTGCAAAATCAGTAATTTCTACATTCAGTTGCATGAGCTGGGACTGTTCCAGCCTGCACTGCCACCTTCCTAATCACTGGCAGCTCCAGCTTCCTTCTTGGTTTATATTATGGTGAAAAGTGATCTTGTTTGATTTAGGATTTTGGACCTGAACAGTGGGACTCCTCCATTAACATACAAGAAGTTCCTTCACATTCTGTCTCTGCTTGGTGATCCTGAGGTGCCTGTACGAAACCTTATGGCTGAAGACTTCCAGTAAGTAACAGCCAGACAGCAGGACATTGCAGGTCCTTTTTCTCTGCCCAAAAGAGGAGCCAGGGCCAAATGATAACAGTGTGTTTTAGATGTTATGTTGCATTACTTCGAGGCATGGAGGGTTATCGATTGTATGTACAGAGAACGTGATTCGCTATCAGGAGAGGAGAGCAGATAAGAGGTGGCATGGTCCAAAGACTTAAGCTTTTGCAAGGCACATTGAGACAAACTTTTAAGGTATATAAAAGTTTCACAGAGGAATGACTAAGGAGTTACAGATCTTTTCTCAAAGGCATGCTCTAGCTTCCTCTCAAATCAAGATTTAGGGCACGAATTGGATGAACCACTATAGTTTGTTTTATGCAGGAAGTTCGGTGGAATAATCATACTGTTCCCTTCTGGCTTTAAATCTCTTCTCTCCTCCCCTCTGCTGTATGGGGAGGAGGGACTGAGCTCATTATGTCCCAGGACTTGAGAAGAAGCTCGGTGTCAAGGATGTCTTATGTTTAGCTCTGCCTGAGGAGAGGTCAGTGATCCAAAGGGAGGTAAGGTTGGGGTAGGAGAGAGCTGGCCACTGGGGATGGGGCTGCAGATACTTGGGGCTTCTGTGTCAAGTGCCTCCTGTGTGACCTCAACTCTGTGTCAGTAACCTAGGCTTAGGTCTTCTCATCTTGGGGGAATCCCATTAATTCCCAAATATTGTCCTCGGATAGTCCCATGATAAGACCCATGTAAGTTTCTATATTTTTTTCTTGCACTGTTTTTTTTTCTTTTTGCCCTAATTTGTTTATTTGCACTTTAATTTAATGATGATGAGAGGTAAGTAGTTCATATGCTTCCCAGCAGACCTCTGTTATGCCAGTGCTCCGAGAGCTGCACTGGCCCCTTCTGTAGGTGTCTGCAACAGAGCTGAGCTCAGTTTTTCCAGATAGGCAGAAAGAGCTCTATTGATCTCTTGAGTTCATTCATGGTTTTTGAGAAGTCTGCATGCCACTGACACTTCCCTGAACTGCCTCTTCTGTGTTTTACAGGGGAGAAAAAAACATACCCTGATGCTTTTCCAGCCTCACAGGGGGCAGAGGCCTTGGGGAAGCCTCAGCAGCTGAGGCTGCAGAAGAGATGTGGGGGTACTGCTCAGAGGCATGGGCTTGGGGAGCCCCCACCTTGGATAGGAAGGAGCAGCTGGGGAGGTGGCCCAGGAGCTGATCTGCCTCCTTCCCTATGAAACCTCTCCCAGAGCAACATTTCCCCAGAGGCACGGGAGCTGGAGTGGCCTTTGGAGGCAGCACCAGTGCTCCATAATTATGTTTAGAGTCTGAGTAGGCTCATAGCTCCCTCACAGGGATTGATGAGACAGCTGGGGGAAGCTGGAGAGGGGATCCCTCCAAGTCTTGTGTAGAAGATGGGAAGCAAGAGGGATGTCTGAGCTGTGGGGGCTGCAGCCGACTGCTCCGAGTGCTGTAATTTAGTGGGTCTGTTCCTGTTGCCTCAATTCACGCTAGAATTACCTGGAGTGATTGCAGGATGAGCTCTTTCTTCCCCAAGGAGAGTGCAGCCTGGGGTTTCTGGCTATGCTTTTGTTCCCTTGTGCTCTGGCTGTGCCATGACAGAGGCAATGGGCAGGGGTCTTCCTCCCTCTTCTGGCTCCGGTTCCCTCTGAAAGAGGCCTCTCTTTCACATTAGGAGATGTAGGCCCCCTGACCCGGGCCTGGCTGAGTGTTACAGGGTGCCTCTCCCTGTGGATTTGAAGATCCCTGCGGAGAGCCTCTCTCCCTGGAGAGGAGGAGAGACTGAAGGGCTACAGCGCCTGGAGCAACACTTGACTGACCAGGTCAGCCTTGATTTTACATGGGTGATGCTGGTGGCCCTAGGTGGGCTGAGCTTAGTGTCCTCCTTTTATGTGTGGTTGTGTCTAGACCTCAAGAAGCTGCTCAGCCATGGAGTCCTGTTCCAGCTGTAGCTGAGTTTTTCCCTGCCAGGGCTCAGCTCTTGGCAGCCAAGCCTGCCTTGGTGCTGGCTGCTTTTAAGTAGATGCTTTACCCACTCCCAATTTCATAAAGTGGAAAAGATCTTCAGTGCAGTGCTGTGGGACCTAAAGAGCTGTTCCCTGTCTTACAAAATCACCTGGCTCTCTGTGAAGAGCAGAGCTTCACAGCACCCATGGGTGAGATGTGGCCTTGACATTGGGCTTGGAGGAGGTCTGTGTATTTGGAGATCTTGGAGGAGGATGGCAGCCTGGTCTCAAGATTTTGTTCTCCTTGATGGTGGCATTTGTGGGAGGATGGGCAGTGGGAGTATTTTCCATGCATGACACTAAACAGGCCTCTGTGGTACAGAAGCCAATTGCCAAGAGGTTTTTTTTTTTTTCCCTGTTTCACTAGCTGGACATGTGTCACTTTGTGCTGCCTGAACCTGGATTTCT
Source organism: Pandion haliaetus (assembly GCA_013401275.1). Lineage (NCBI taxonomy): Eukaryota > Metazoa > Chordata > Aves > Accipitriformes > Pandionidae > Pandion > Pandion haliaetus. Next base: position 6,658 of record VYZV01049379.1, on the reverse strand, counting down.
GTTTTCATTTTAGGGCTGGGTGGCAAGTTTCACTAAACCGAAAACATTCCCAAATTCGCTGCTTCCAAGCACCACAGGCCTGAGCCCGTATTTCAGTATGGGCTGTCTGTCAGTTCGCACCTTTTTTTATAGGTTGTCAAACATTTATGCTCAGGTAAGAAAATAGTTGGTCATAGTTAAGCAAATCCAGCACTCTCGCATGTCTGGTGTGTGAGGCTGGGGTTTAATACTCGGATTGTCTTAGTAGAGGCCTGGTGCATCAGAAAATGCTACTTTGCTAATGTCTTCTCACTGTGTCCTATGAAATCTGTGAAGTGGCTTTATATGTTGTGTGAAACACCTGTGGCTGTGTACAGCTTTTCCCTATTAAGTTTTAGAAATATGAGAAATAGGGAGCAATGAGACCTGGAAGCAGCAAGGAAGCCCGGGAAAACCCTCTTAATATTCAAGGAGTTCAAGATGTCTGCCTAATGTTTTAAGTGAAGTTTTTGATCAGTTTAGCCTTTTCAAGGAGTTTTTTTTTTAGAAAGCATCTGTTTACGTCTTAGACAAGTTTTAACTATAGCATAAGCCAAAACCATCTTCTGAAAACTGGTTTGATTCTTAAGAAAAACGATGGTTGAAACCAACCCAAGAAAACCAAGATCTCCCTGAACCTCCTTCTTAAGAGTATCTTGAGACATGGCTGAGCCACCTGAATTCAGCTAGCCAAGCAGTTCATATGTTAATAAATGCATGTTTAGTTTAAGAAATCCCAGTGTGACACCATTTTGGAAGGTAGATAGAGAATGTTTGAGGTAACACTGAGGTCTAGCAGAGTTCAGCTTTGCTTTTGGCCATAGAGCATTGCTTCAGATCTTTGATTTCTTTGGCTTTCATGGTAAAGTGCCATGAAGCCAGTAGTGTAGTTAGATTAATCTTCATTTTATGGGCCTGACAGTCACAAACTGAGTAAGACTGCAGTGGCGTGTATGAACCGAAGCTTTCACCTCATGTGTCTTTGCAGGCCAAGCATCACTCTCTGCCCCCAGTGTCGCTCCAAGGGCAGCTTCTGTGGCGGGAGTTCTTCTATACGGTGGCATCAGCAACACCAAACTTCACCAAAATGGCTGGGAACCCTATCTGCCTTCAGATCAGTTGGTATGAGGATGCAGAGAAGCTCCACAAGTGGAAAACGGTAACAAGATGCATTACCACAACTGCTATGTTTCAGTTTAGAGTTTTTCTATTGCCTTGGGATTGGCCCCTGCTGGCTGTTTGAGGTGGGGCTTATAGCAGCGTGTAGGAAAGAAGTGTAATGAAACTGTCAGCGGGAGGGCTGATGTTTCTTTTCTGCTGCAGGCACAGACGGGGTTCCCGTGGATCGATGCGATTATGACCCAGCTGCGCCAGGAAGGCTGGATCCATCACCTTGCTCGGCACGCTGTCGCCTGCTTCCTGACACGGGGGGACCTTTGGATCAGCTGGGAAGAGGGCATGAAGGTTCATTTATGTTTTTTTGTTTTCTCTGTTCTGGCTGCCCTTGAGAAACCCCTGCAAAATGTGAGCCTGGCAGTGGGAGGTGGTACTATAGAGCAGTGCTTCATTACTGACCCTTGCTAGAAATCTCATGATTTATGAAATCTCATGGTCTCTTGCTCAAGTCTGAGCCCTGCTGCAGTCAGTGCAGCAGTGAGAGGTCGTTCCCATACCCAAGGCCTGACGATCTTTGGATGATGAGGATATTGGAGACCTGCTCAGTCTGCAGCAGGCCTCAAAGCTAGACCTTTGGGCTTTGGGTTGCCCTATCTTCCTTCTGGCAAACTGTCTTGCTGGAGGGCCTTCTCTGTGTGCCCTGTGAGAAGGGTAGCCCAGACCAGCATGGTGCTGTGCTTTTAGCTGCAAGCTTCACCTTTCATCTCCCAGCCTGTTTTTATTTTTTGCAACTTAGCCATTTCAGGGGTGTTTCTCTCTTTCTCTTCCCATCCCTGAAGTGCAGGTGTTTGAAGAGCTGCTGTTAGATGCTGACTACAGCATCAACGCAGGGAACTGGATGTGGCTGTCGGCCAGTGCATTCTTCCACCAGTACACGCGGATCTTCTGCCCTATCCGCTTTGGGAAGCGCATGGACCCTGAGGGGCAGTACATTCGGTAGGGCAACGCACAGCATGGCACCGTTTGCTCCGTTAGAGCTTCCCTGGCTCCTCTTACACCAGGAGCTGATGAACTCGGTCTGTTTGAAACACATACACCTGTGAAACAGGGGGTCATAGCAATGATTATATTTAACACATAAGGAAAGTGAGGCACAGAGAAGCAGAGACATACCCATGGTTGCGCAGGTGGTGACTGAGCAGGGCATTGTATTGCTTTGTGAGTACCTGTCGGCTCCAGCGCTGTTTGATCACTGGGCTGACTCCTCTTTGTAAAGGACTTGAGTAAAACTTCCCACAGCTCCCCCTGCTCCAGTCTGTGCTGTGTTTCTTGGTTTTGTAGGTGGTCTGATTAATTTCAGATACTTACGTTTTATTTTCCACTCTGAGTGAGTCCTCTTTGCTTCAGAGTCTCAGTTTCCTTATTTCTCGTTAAGGTACTGACGGGCTTTCTTGTAAGTAGTGGGTGATATTACTGCTGACTGCAATAAGAGCAGACTGTATTGATGTCAAGTAAATAACTCCATTTTCCTACATCTCCTCTTCCTCCCATCCTGTCTAGCTTTGGGTATTATAGAGGGGTAGCCCGTGCTGACATACCTGACAGAGTGGGACAGAGAATTACTTTCCTATACTGCAATAATTTTTTAGATTTTTTAAATTAGTTTGTTTTTGAAATTTATTAAAGTTGAGGATGAAATGTCAGTGAAAATGTTAAAAACCAAAATATTTTGGATGAAGTAAAAACTGAAGTAATATTTTAATCAACCCATTTATTCTATGTTGTAAAGTTAACTTTTGGAAGATATCACCCTATCGAGGTTTCAGAACATAAAAACAGTTCTTTTGTGCAAAATTAATCAGAACTTTCCCATGGATTGTAGTATCAATACGATCACCAAGAATTAATATGGCATAGGTTGGTTTACACTTCTCTTAAATGTATGAATATTTGTCTGCAGGATTATAAAACCCCATATTATTCCTGTTTTGTAGGAAATACTTACCTATACTAAAGAACTTTCCCTCCAAGTACATCTATGAGCCCTGGACAGCAACTGAAGAGGAGCAGAAGCAAGCAGGGTGTATCATAGGTAATTCATTCAAATACCTTGCTATGGATTTTGCTGCTGCTAACTGTCCAAAATAATGAGTGAGATGGAAGCATCACACTTCCAACACAAGTCATGCATTTATCTTCTGAAAATGGATTAATCCAGAAGTCTACCTTCTGTCAATTCTCCTTTAAAGTTTTTTACTGGAGTCTAATTTCAAAGTACATATTTTTGCCTCAACTTCATGTCCTAAAACTATTGGATCACTCTGAGCTGTTGCCTTTGTATTTATCTGTCTGGGATGCTTGGCTGTCCTTAAATAGTACCTGAACATCTTGTGCTTTTACGCTTGCTCTAATGCATCTTTGAAGTCTTTTAAAAGCATATGTCTAAATGGGAACTCTTACTCTTTGATGGAGAGAAATAGGCACTTCTGAAGAGCGTCTCACTTAGTCTATCTTGGATGCCATTTATTTTAAGAAAAGCTGCGAGCATTTGCCCTGGTGCAAATCCAGTGAAACATCCTTGAATAGTTCTGTAAAGGCCACTGTCTCCATGTTGCACCAGGTCAAGATTACCCCTTCCCAATGGTGAACCACAAGGAAGCTAGCGATCACAACCTGCGGCTGATGAAACAGGTCAGAGAGGAACAGTACAGAACAGCCCAGCTCACGAGAGGTAAGAGATGCTGCAGCACTGGATGTTCAGCGTACTGCAATGCAGAGGCTGTCACCAGCTTTGGTTGTTGATTTTGTGTTGACTTCCAGGACGCCTTTCCTCTTGATTACCTACACCATGTGCTGCTCTTCTAGTTACTGTTAAAATGGGAAACCAGAGGTTGAGCAGTGTCCCTTCCCTTCTGGCTGCTCTTGCAGGATGGGAACTTGCTTGTGCCTGCCTTCCCAAAAGCACACCTTCTCTACCTTCCGTAGGTCTGCACAAATGGACTCTCCAGCCCCCAGGTTTGCGAGGTATATCTTCAAGGTGCAGAAATCTCTGCAGCTCTGCCCACACCTCTCGCGAACCAGAGCATCATTGTCCTTTTTACCATAATCTACCCTGCCTTGTTGCAGGAATTATTTGAGATTCCCACTGACCACTAATGAGCGAAAAGCCCTTGAGAGCTGAACTGCTCTAAGAAATTTACCTTTTGACCTTGTTTTCTAAATAGGTTAAGCATATGCATAACAAAACAGTAGTTATCAGGTAAAGCTGGAACACTCATAAACTTTGGGGGAGCCTGAATTCATTAGGTATTTTCAGTTACACAGATGTTTCACTTATATGGCACCTGTGCTCTTAAAATTGAAATCCTAGGGCCTGTGATGAGCTCTTAGCCTCAGAGGAATCCTCTGCAGGAAAGGAAAGTGAATTAACACTTTTGTATTTAAGAGTATGCCATAGCAGCCTCTGTATATATTACAGAAATCCAACATGCAGCAGCTGAGGGGAGTCTTAAGTACTCCTGCCCCAATTGCTATGGACAGAAGGAATCAATTGTTCCCAGTCCTGTGCGTACTAATGTATCCAGGAGGTTGCACATTGGTACCTTCCAGATATAACCAATATATGCTGACAGTTCTCCCACAAACCCTGTGGTATATGGGTTGTTGTGATTGCTCTTGGGAGATGTGGAAAGCCAAAGTCTGAGAAGCAGAGTCCCCTATTCCCAGTGTTGTTTTTGTTGCCTGTACATAGAAGCATTTTCTGGCATGCTTTGTAACTGTGTCTGCTACTGTCATTGCGGGCTGTTGCACTGAAGTCAGAGAAGGACTTGTAAACTTTAATGCTTCTTTCCTTCTTTGCAACAGATGATACAGATGACCCAATGGAAATGAAAGTAAAGCGTGACCACTCTGAAGAAAATGTATCAAAAGGAAAAGTGGCCAGGTTGACAGAACAAACCGAGATCCCGTCAGGGATTACTCATTGGGAGCCAAAACAAGGCAAAAGGGGAGAGCCAGAGGCCAGCTGAACTGGACAAACTGTACACGGTACTTTGCCCTGCAAATGGTGCCTGTTATTGTGAACTGACCTCCAAGAAAAGTGTTGTATCTTGAATGTGTTTGTTAGTGTAGTTATTTTGAATGAAATTGTCTGAGAGTGGCTTACAAGCCTTTGTTGCAGCTGTTGGGTAAATTCAAGTGGTGACTGGTTGTGCTGTTTTTAGCTGGGATAGAGTTAATTTTCTTCACAGTAGCTGGTATAGGTCTGTGTTTTGGATTTGTGCTGAAAACAGTGTTGATAACACAGGGATGTTTTAGTTACCGCTGAGCAGCGCTTACACAGAGTCAAGGTCTTTTCTGCTTCTCACACTGCAAGAGTGCAGGCTGGGCATGCACAAGAAGTTGGGAGGAGACACAGCTGGGACAGCTGACCCCGACTGACCAAAGCGATATTCCAGACCATATCATGTCATGCTCAGACTATAAAGCTGGGGGAAAAAGAAGGAAGGGGGGACGTTCAGAGTGATGGTGTTTGTCTTCCCAAGTCACCATTACACCTGGTGGAGCCCTGCTTTATCGGAGATGGCTGAGCACCTGCCTGCCGATGGGAAGTAGTGAATGAATTACTTGTTTTGCTTTGCTTGTGTGCGCGGCTTTTGCTTTACCTATTAACCTGTCTTTATCTCAGCCCATGAGTTTTCTCACTTTTACCCTTCTGCTCCTCTTCCCCATCCCACTATGAGGGAGGTGAGTGAGCAGCTGTGTGGTGCTTAGTTGCTGGCTGGTGTTAAACCATGACACTGGTTTTGATAGGACATGTTGCTATAGCATTGTTCAAATCTGCTTGATGTTCATGCATCTGTATAAATAATTTTAAGGATAAATACTAGTCTTTCCAACATTCCAGATAAGTATCAGTTGAAGAATATATGCGCATTAATATGTTCACACATTAGTGTTAAAAGCATGATTTGCCTGTCTTGTAGAGACAGAGGCTTAGGGGTTTTCAGATATGGTTTTTAAGTTCACAGTTTGTGCTTGCAGTCCCCAGTTTGGTGAGGTACAGCAGAATGCAGCCTGTTGTAAGGTTGTGTGTATGACTTGAATGGGGCTTCTTATGCATTTTATGGGCAACACTGCAAAATGTCACACTGAGTTAGGGCTGATGTACAACTTCCTTCACCATAACTCTCCTTGGCTAATCCTTCTAGAACTATAGGGTAGATAGAAATAATATCATGTACCCCACATGTAAAAATTTACCCTTCTGTTGCAATGTCTCGTTGTGAAGTTTCACAAGGCTGGATTAGTAAATTATCTTTGTTATGGCTGGGGTTTTGCTGGGCATGGGGGGAGTGGAGTGGGTTTTTAATCACTGTAGGTACTATTTTTGTTTTTAAAGGAAATAAAAATGATTTCTGATATGAAAAACATAAGGTCTCTAGAGTAATCTATTATCACAATTGGCATCTGTTGTGGTTTCGGTTTCAGCCCAGCACCACGAAGCCTCTTGCTCACTCCCCAC
>VYZV01048690.1:0-17956 GCA_013401275.1 Pandion haliaetus | reverse complement strand
CCAAAGAAAACCGCGCCACAGAAACTCGTAAGAGACATTCTTTGATGAAATGTGCCATACAGTAGCAACCAAATACCATTGCTGAAGTGGCTCTCTTTTAGTTTGGCAAATAGCATTCTTCTTTGTTTTTTCATTCAGAAAAAGCCATTGTAGATGAGGTATACTTGACTTCTTGCCATTAGAAATATCAGTCATGTCATCTATGCCATCATTAAGAGCTCCCTAGAGAGATTACTAGATATGTACTTTACAGATATTTCTTGGTAAAACAGAAAAATCAGGCAATTAGAGTTGAGTAACATTGTTATTAGTGTAGGTTACTTTACCAATAGACCTCCCTAGGCAGATTGGGTTATTTTCCTGCATTGGACCTCAGAGGTTAACATCTTCTAGGTTCATGCTATGGCGGCATAGGTTTAACCACAGTCCAGCTTCTAGAGAATATGTTCTATTAAAATGCAGCAGTTTAACAATGAAACAGTTTGGATTTGGGCCTTAATTGGCTCCTTGGCCCCAAGCTGTCTGAGCACTAATATACAAACATATGAAAACGAAGCTAACAAATGGAGCAATCAGGTAGATTATGGTGACTTATAAATAAACATCAGCTAAGCTCCTGAAGAAAACACTACCCATGAATAGCTAACAGACGTAATGCTTTAAGAAAGAACAAGACAAGTACAAAGTTGCCAAACATAATCATCCAAAAGTTACCATAATTTTCCCTCTTATGCATATGTATTAGGTATTATATGAAATTCTATGAATTTACAGAATTTTCTCCCACACTCTCATATCATTTAGTACATGAAATGGATGGAGGTTACCTAAAGAGCAGCTATGCAAGATTTTGTTTCCCCCATGTGGCCCCAGGCTTTATTTATTATGGGAAAGTTAAATCTGCTCTAAAGGCAGAATTACTGATTTTCCCATGGTCTAAGCCACTCTCCAAAGAAGTACCTGAATGCTTTAGAGACATAGGATTTGACACAAGGATGTCAGATTTTTAATCCATTGTCTACTTTAAGATGGTCTTGAGAAGACTTCTCCTCTAGAACAAAAATACTAATTTAGTTTCAATTTTACATGACAAATTACCAAGACAAGGAAGACAGAGAGTGTACAAATTTTCAGTTTTCATAATGAAATCTGTAAAGGTAGAAAAATCTGGAAAAGGTGAGGTACATGAGGTCATTCCCTTAGGGAAATGCTTCTCAGGGATTGAAGAACATGGCAGACAGATTTAAAAAAAGGAAATGCAATCAGTCTTCCTATTGATTTATATTTATCCTTATGTAATTCTGTATTTAAATTTAAACCTATTTACCATCTACTGCTACATTTTCCATCTACTGGAAATTAAAATCCAGTTGTTTACCTCATGCTGAATTATTCTATTTACAGATACTTCATTTATGATTAATCAGAAATTGCAATTGAGTGAACTAGGTATATTCATTAATAATGCACATCGATGGAGCCCACTAATCCCAGCCCACAGATTTTAATGACCTCAAACTGCCTCACTGTGTATGTGCAGATATTTTGCTTCCAAACAGTTTTTTTTTTTTACCTCACTTCCTACTCAACCCTGTAATTGGCTACTCAATTCCTAATTAATATTAATGACTCAGTTTACCCTGGGGAAAATATGCAACAAAGCAAAAGCTACCAATTGCACATGGCTCATTAAAGTCACATTACTTTAAATATGTGAGAGGATACTTCAAAAACATAACTAACTCATTAAAATAGCTACATCACCTTCTTTCTTCAGTGTTTGCATGTTCTATACAAAAGCTGTCTGCTGTGTATGTAGGAATGCATTTAATCTTGTGCCTTAGCCACCATCAAAGCACACTCATGAAATTTACTTTTTCATACTGTATTTTTGAGAACTAAAATAATAGATAAAGATTAAAATAGCCATAAACTGGAAGGAAGAATTGGTTTGTGAAATAAATTTAAAAGGATTCAGGAAAATATCTTACTTGAATTGTGCATGTTCTCTTCAATAAATACCAGGTTCATTGAATATGTACTGCCAAACCCACAACTTGACCTGCATGACTTGGTACTAAGTACAGAAACAGTCACGAAAATAAGCAAAGCCTTTAAATTCAGCATTCTTCAACTTCCCTGGAATTCCTGAGTTAGAGAAATTTTCCAAGACAGGTTATAGAAAACATGCTTAAAAACGAGATGCACAGATGCCGGTGTGAAGGCTGCCTGTGCAAGCAAACAGAAAATGCTGAAGAGAATCCCACAGCTTACATGTATTTATATGCTTTTTAGTACTCAGATACTCTTAGATATTAGTATCAGATGTCTGTGTATACCGGGATATGCATAAGTGAAGAATCTCCAGAAATTCTATGTCCCAATCAGGCCTGACCATTGTCACAAAGCAAAAGGAGGATGTTTTTTGTCAGTCTATGCACCAAGGACACAGAGGATCTGTGTTCAGGCCTGTCCACTGCCTAGCTTATAACAGAGACGTGGACTCTGACCCTGACACAAAGACTTGGGTGGTTTGGGTCATATCCAGAGGTGTGAATTTACTCATTTTCGAATATAACCCTGGGGCAGTGTAGGAAGAGAGGTGTGAGCTAAAAAAACCCACGGATGGTGAATAGTGGGAACTGGATGTGTGAAGTCTCCCATCAAGGCCAAGGTGAAAAATGTCACTGTCTCAGAAAACATTTTTCTCCAAAAGAAAAAGGTGTTTGGAGAAGGTAAAGGCAGGGGCGGTAGGAACTGGCAGACACTGCCCATATTTTTTTAGACTGTCAACTGGAGCCAAAGAGGGGCAGGGATTACAGTGTTTTTAAACATAAAGCTGTAGGAAGAAGTCTGCACCCATAAGAAAATTTACAGTTGCAGAGAAGGGGACATTACCTTCACTGGTATCAGCCCAGCTGCCTGGCATAGCAGGAGAGAAAGTGTTTGCAACACCCATGCAGCATCTCAGAATGTCAATGCGGTGTCTGCTCGGCTCTTCTTCCGCTCAGCTCAGGGTCATCACTGGAAAAAAACCTCCCTGTTTCAAGCAGAGAACTAATTACTTCTACATTGCTGGACAGAGAAAGGAGCAAAATGCCCAATTGCTTCTGGAGTCTTGGGAGGAGCAGAGCCTCACTAATATCCCTCTGCACCTGCAAGAGTGACAGGCCACTTTATAAGCTTCAACATTGATTAGCTGCTATGGGTATTTTTTTCTCTCTGTATGAACATAAGTGCTGGCTGGTTCCAAACAAGGAACTGAAGAAGTACATCTATTTACTGTCACTATACATTTCATATCACTCCCAGAAAAGACTTTAATTTGCAACACACAGGCAGTAATTTTTGTCGAGTGCCTTATTATGATTATTATTTGTTGTATACTGTTCTCAACACATTTATGCTAAGATCAGGGCCTACCTAAATGACCTTGCAGTACACAGGATCACTCCACACCCAGAGAGGAAAGTCCTTTATCTTTTTGATGAGTGGTTTGGATATTTCTGAACAATTAATTACAGACATCTACATTTTCCAACTTTACTCTGCAGTGAAACTTCTGGTTTTATCATTAAGTTTAAGCGCTTCACTAGAACAAATTAGAAATTTGTTTGGTAACAGAATGTTTTTATTGTAGTTTTGATATGTTCTCTAAGGATAAGTTTTATGTTGTAAGTTCTTAATTAATATTGCTTTTTTATTATTAATAGTTGGTAAAGAAATAGTGATTTTTTTTTCTGGCTAATAACAGAAAACGAATGCCAAAAATAATATAAGAATTATAAATACAGGAAAATCAAGGTCATAAACAGTAGAATGCCTTTTGAATTCTAACTGAATTTCTCCTACAGCGAGTTGGTTTCAGTGAAGTTACTGATTTCAAAAGGTCTTGACCAATATCCTAAAAACCTTTCAGCAGTACAGTCTAAAATTGCAAATACAAATATGAAAAATAATACAGGAGTTGGAAGAAACTTTGTGCGCATTAGTGTACTTAAAGAAAACTGTGCTTCCATTTATGACCTTAGCCAGCATAAAAATTCATGTATATTTATAGCACTTTAGAAAGCATGTCCCCTTAGCGGCAGCAAGGCTCAATGGGAGAATTCATGGTATAATAGCATAATGCGCTAATAGCAACACCTATACCTGGCTGAGTCTGCTAATTGTGTCCCTCTGGATATGGGGGCCTCGTTTGAACACTTTCAAATTGTCCTGGACTGCATACGCCTGGAGCTATTCTAAGCTCATTCCACTTCATACGTGCTCTAAAAATAAACTCAGAGTATTGCACTTCATTCATTTAAAAGCACTTAGAAGTGGTATACTCAGTTTGGGCATTTAGTAATGTGAAATACTGCAGGTACTGTGTAGTTGCTTTCCAGATAGCTTCTAGGTGCTAGTCGGGAATGAGGCAATTAACTACCTATATATAATTATACTGAGTACATTCACAGTGCAGTCAAACTTTCCTTACAAACACACATAATCCAGATGACCTTAGTGTCTTAGGATGGTGGACCCCACTGTCCTGTGATGTCCATCTCACATGAAGAACATATGTAGCAATAGTTTAATATTATTGCTATTTTAACATGTAATTTCTCTGCATTTGTAGCAATGTCTCAAGGCTACTAGCTAAGTAGTTTTGCTCCACTTGGCATATTAAGCTTACATATATTAAGAAATTCCTCCCCAAAGAGTTCTGAGACAAAAGAGAGCAGATGAATACAAGAAGCAGAGAGGAACAGCTCTGGATACTGGAGGGACTGCTCTGTGTCATCAGCTGCAGTGTCAGCACACCGGCAACACAGCCGTTACTTTTAAGAAACATAGTTTTCATATCAGTTTTTTCTATGGCTTTTGAGTCATTTGACATGTATAAAAGCAGCATACAGTATAGTGTGCTTCAGTAACTTAATGGTTATAGTGCTTAAAATATTATCTAAAGTATTGCTTAATAGAAATATTGCAGTAGTTCCCAAACATTTTTGTTAGCTTTCCCCCCCACCCAAAGAAAGAATACCTTAAAATCCACTTTGGACAGATTCTCCCTTTTTCTCATAGGGAAACCATTTATGAAGGAACAGGGGAACATCAATCTTATCAAACCAGATAGGCAGAGATGAACACTTGGTGCACTCTCATACACAGAGATAATGCAGGCTCAGGAGGTATGATGTTGGACACCTATGGCTCTGAAGTGTGGAATTTCCAGCTTGAAAAGTAACAGCTTCAAGTTCTCCTAAGAAACTGGAGGAAGAGGTTGAAAAGGGAAAAAATACAACGGGTGAAAAAAAAGAAAATCCATAATAGAAATTGCTTCTTCTGCCTTAATACATAAAAAGTTGAGTTTCCTATCAGTTTCACAGGTGCAAATCTCAGCTATTCCTCAAATTGCAGGACTGTAACTGACAGCAAAATTTGGTCCAGCAAGAATAGTTATATTTTGTATTGTAGCCACCTTACAACAAGCACTGTCCTTTAGAAACAACCCTTTGAAATTGAATGTTCTCTTGCTGTCTTTTATCAGAGAACAGCAGCCTGCCAGAGCTCTCTGCAGTTTCCCAGGGGTGCCTGCAGACATTACAAGACATGAGCAGGTCAAGGCACATTAAAACATGAGAAAATCCTGGACAGATCACACCAGAATTTACCTTTAATTGTCCTCTTCAGGCAAATGTTCTTGCATAAATTCAACTTCATGCACACCTGCCAGCAAATTTGTAGAATAAAAAATAAATCTTTTTCAGGGATGAATAGTAAATCCAATTAAGATAAGATAGCCTGGAAGTTCAGCCACGTCAAGAATTTCTTAGTATTGCTGCTGATGGGGAGGAACATAAAACCAGAAACTGAAATACCTCTTAGAAGGGGAAGAATTAGGACCGTGCAATAGTTAAGGTTATTTTTGCAAGTGTTTAATATTTGGGTTTTGTGAGTCTTAATTTGCCTGGGCATATTTAAAGGGGTCTGTTTCTGTGCAGACCTTCACAAATTGTGTCAAATTGTAACATTTTCAAAAGTGCTTAGGCAGTATAGAACCCTCATTTTTGAAACAGACCTAAGCTCAGATTTAGAAGAAATGCGTAGGTGCCTAAAGGGTCATAAATGAATTTTTGACAGGACCATTCCATTGAGGTCATTAGTGAAAATGACAGTACGAAAGAGCATTCACAAAAGCTAACTTCAGCCTAGCAAAGCTCCAGCCATCCCAGCCAGCCTCACAGTCAATGGGAAAGAAAACTCCTCTAGAGAGTTATTGGGAACAAGCAATGTGTTTGTATTAAGGTACATGGTGAGTGCACCCAGCCTGTGTTCTGGGGTGAGACCAGGCACCCTGTTCCACTACTGAATTTCCCTGGGAGCAAAACCCGGGAGGATGGAGGGCTGGGGTAGGTGAAAAATACTTCAGATTGTGAATGCTGACAGGTGGCAGATAATTGTGTGTACGTGTGAATGTCTGAAACCAAATGTTTGAAATCCAAAGCACAAACCTACTGCCTGCTACCTACAACTGGTACAGGCTGGTTGTGAATTTTTGTGACACCTGAAACTAGAAAGAAGTGACACATACTGTATCATTTAGTTAACAAGAGACATGAGGCAGGACCACCAGTTAGGAGACTGATCACATGTTGTGCTTCTGCAAACAGTGTTCAAATGGAGAAAAACAGGCTAGAAAGTGGGGAGAAGATTCTGGCAAAGAAGAAGAGCCTAGAAATGCACCAACACGCTGTGATGCCTGAGATCCATAGCTGTGGGCAGCTTCATGGGACACAGCTGACATGACTCTGCCCAGCTTTCCAAGCAATGGGAATTCAAGACTTGAGTGAACGTGGCTTTGGAAAGTGTGTGAGTGTGTGCAATAATCAAGAAGGGTAAAAGCTCTAAGCTTGGAAGGTCTTAAATAAATGCCAGTATTCAAATCCATCCAGGTTTTCATTCATTCTGTCTCACTCACAACAAGGGTTCAACATGAAGAATTGTGCAGAATCAACAGGCTTTGCAATCTTCTGAAAAATGTTTTTAGACTTAATGGGTGATAAGGTTGCCTAGCAAAGTCAGTCTTTGCTCATGTCAGTAATGGTGTGCATTCAGAGAACAGAGAGGGAATCTCAAAGCCCATCATACTGAGAAATGTACACTAGATCCATAACAATGTTTGGAACAGAGTTTGAAGTAGTAGTAGGTCTAGTTTTGACATTGGCATAACTGAATATATTTCTATCATTATTTCGGTTAGTGATACTCTTTTGAGTTTACTTGCATTGAGCTGCAGAAGAGAATCAGTCAATTCAGTTGGTTTGGACTGGAGATCAGGCATAAGCAACAGGAACAGTTTCAGTTTCATATTCTTGTGAGGTTTGGGGTGGGTTTTTTTTGTTTATTTTGAGGTTGTCTGGTTATGTTTTTTATTTGAAGCTTGCCAGGTTAAATTACCCCAAAAGCAAACTGCTATAAAAGAAGGCATCAGTTCTTGAGATGCAAAACTACAGACTTTTGAACAACTCTGCTGCTCTCTTTACCTTATCCCCCAAGATTTCCACCCTCTGTATGATTGCCACAATTGCAATGTTCAATCATCTCATAGACATTATTTTAGTGTCTTATTGACCAAAATTATGCCTCCTATTCGCATCTGATAATGGTTCCCATTTTGATTCATACAATTCAGACACTTCACAGCAGTAGCAGCAAGAGAAGCACTTTGTAATTATTTTGCAATCCCTTTGTTGCTGGTGTCATTTTCTCTCTCATCCCTGCATGCTCTTTCTGTACATACACATCCCATAATATACACTTAGTATTAGAAATAGGGAAACAACTATGGAATGGGAGTCACGTTAAAGTCATATGTTTTGACCTAAGTGTTTTGTTATCACCAAAACCACTTAATTGAAGTTTTTAATTTTGTCAGTCATTCAATTTGGAGCTAGATCCTCTCAACGGCAGTGGCTTTATGCCTGATGCAGTTCAGAAGGGGCAAATGAGGTGCAAACTCAGAACTGACTGCCATTCCAGTTTTACCCTCCTGGTGTGCTTTCTCTCTTCCTTTTAGCAAAGAAGAGCATGTACTTTAAATTAACAATTTAACTTTATGCCACATAAAAATACACAAGTTAAGTCACATGTTATGTATGGCTAAAAAGGAGCTAGAAAACACCTGGGAAATTATGAAACCTGCTAAGTATACCTACAACGTCCAGGACAAATACTGGTTTTTAAATGATACAGGGAAGATAACTCCCGGTAGCTTGATCCAGGGTCTCAGAAACCCAGCCAAGAGCTTTTTCTAATTCTTAGATTTAACCCATTTTGGACTTAGACCAATTCCTTCCCCAGAATCTTTAAAGAATGACTGACTTCTGCTTTTTACATATTAGGTTGCTATCCCTTCTTCCAACTTTTTTTTTGGCCTCTTTTTTTTCTTTTAAAAAACTGTCTATTTTTCTAGCACGATGTGTTTTCCATAACTCTTATGTGTTTCTTTCCTGTAGGATGTATGATCATTTACATATTTTTTAAAGTTACTAGAATTAGACACATATTATAATAGTTGTCTAACCTGTTCCTAAAGAATAGATATGTTGCCTTTTTCACACTCTACCCCAGTATTAGATTTTTATTCCCCAAGAATGAGGTTTTTCCTTTTGGCAATAGCATTATAATATTGACTGTTATTTTGCTACCTATCTGCTTTAAGGTCCAGACCTTTTTTTTTCTCCATTATATAGCCTTTTCTGTTTTGTATTTGTATATTCTGTTTCTCCTTCCCTAGTGGAAAGCTTGTTGTGTCTTCTTTATTAATTTAATTCTCTTGATTTTGGACCCCATCTCTTAAGTGGCAAAGTTTATTTTTAACCTCTGACCCTTTCTTCTGACGTCCTTACATGAAATACTGTCAAAATATTCTACAGGGCAGAGAGAAATCTTCTGCACAAAAGCTGACTGACCTAGTGTATATACCCACTTTACTACCTAAATGTAGCTGTGGTATTCCTCAAGGGACTTCCCAGGAGCAGGTGAACACAGACATAACATACAGGCACATGCATGATGTTTACAATCTCAGACCACTTTTTATGCAGAAAACTCAACGGAAGTTAGTTCTAGTTCTACTCAGCACTCTCCTTTATGGGTAGTTTAAGTGGATTATGTGCTTACACTGTGCAGAAAATGCAACACCTTTCTGTCACAACTAGCATACTTACAGCTGCTGTGTCCGATATCCTTGTTGCAAACATTATTGTATGCATATTTTGGCTTGACTTTGGTGTAACCATGCTGATAAGCCGTCTCTGTTGGGTCATTTATTTGCTATTGCCTTGTTTACGCTGGTTTTGATTTCAGGTTATGGTGGAAACAACTTGTACAAGATCTAGTGCATGCTTATATAATGGAAGTGGGGGAAGCTAAACACTCAGAGATAAAACACTATCACACTGAGGTTCATTTTGTAGTTCTGCAGTGCTGTGAGTGGGAGAGTCAATATAGGCATAGCATAGGCATAGTTAGAAATTGCCATCATCACCAAGAGCTGTCTAAAAATAAAAGGTGTTAAGCTAGTAATGCTGCATGTATATACCCTGTAATAAGAAAAGGCAAAACCAGTATGTGGTAATATGTGGTCATATGGACAATATAATTGGTCCAAGGCTGATTTAAATTTAATCTCAAAGTCAAAAGTACAAAATATCCTCTTGTAAAAATTAAATTAGAACATATCTGAAATATTTTATCCTGACCTGATGCAGATAGAATACATCCATTGATTTTGCTGGAAAAAATCCAACTCCTATCACTTGGGGAATCTGTCCTCTCATCAGCACTGAAGATCTGAGAGTCATTGATGCCTACTAAAATTAATGGGAATTGCTGATGTTCTTGGAAACAAACTGTAGAGTTGCATTCTTTTGAATGTGTTAGCTATTCTTATTCTAAGGTCCAGCAGAAGGACAATATTCTGCAATGCAGCAAAATTTCATCGTTTTGTGACAAACACTTTAGTGACAACCACTTTTCCTCTGAGAAAGTTATTCTACAATGTATTGAGCAAGATATAACCACTTTCAGTCAACTGACAATGAGATTGTGAGTATCATCAGAAAAATATTTTTCAACATTGCAAGTTATAGTATTTGATGTATGCTCTGAAAGACATCTGCTTTTACCAAACTTGAAAAAAACTGCTTAGAATTTTTTTCCGGAAGAGAATGTTAGCACCAGTAATAAGGTATTCTTTTAAGGTTTCTTAAAGTAATGCATTTGCATATATTTTAATGTTAATCAATATCTAGCTTTTGAGAAGAGGAATAACGAGCACTATTTATGTAGCAACATGTGGGCACGGTTGTGAGTGAGCAGAGCATGGCCATTCCAGGGGATGGATCAGTCCGTAATCTGGATTTTTAGGGAGCCACTTCAGGAACAGATGCTCAGACATCAGTCTTTTCTAGTCTGCTCAGCAGAAGCATTGCTGAAGGTGACCAAATAGCCGTTCCATCTCTGGTACACAGTGGTGTCAGCTCAGCTTAGCTCTTACCACAGGCACAGTCTGATACAGTTGTAAAAAAATGCCTTCTTCCATTTAAGGCAAATTTCATTCTCCTCTCCATCAGCAGCTAGGGAAGTAGTTACTGTTCATCAGACCTTTGAGTTTTAGAGGTAAAGACCTTTTTCTGGCCTTATGCAGCTTATCTTGGATTCCACATATTAGTACTTAAAAGTCCATTAATCCTAACTGAACATGCTTTAATAGAAACTTTAAAATAAAAAGGCAGGGTAACTGCTGAACAAAACAGAGGGTCTCCACTTCATACCTGATATTCCCCCTGACATTTCAGTATCCAGCCTCTCTCAAAAAGTGTAGCTGTGGCAGCAGATATAGAGAGATATGGAGTGACTGAGTCACCTCTGACATTTATTTTGAGTCTTGAAAACAATATTATGCATTTACAGGGCAGTCATTTTTCAAATTGTATTTATCCTTGTGGACTTCTCCAGCTTTCTTCTTACCAGGTGATAGGAATGTTCTGAGTTTTGCTCACATATTTTTTTCAGTCATGCTTCATAACCATTTGAAGGTCTCCCATTCAGGAGGAGAGTTTTGTTAGGGCATACGGACCAGTCCATCAACCCGTGCCTGTGAATTGCAGGAAAGGCTGGCAAACAGTTCAAGTCACAAATGCTCTGGCTTAGCAGTCAGTCACTGAAGAAAGCAAAAATTATTAGCACAGTAAATTTAGTGTAGTGCTGAAATAAGTGTGTATAAACTATGTGAGGAAATTTCAGCTCACTAATATAAAATAAATAATTTGGTTTGCTTTAAATTCCTTCAGATTATCTGTTGATTTTCCCACTGAGCAGTTTTCTGTTAATCCAACAGCCGCTATCAGCATTAGGCAATGGATTCATCCAGCTAGTGTTTTTCTGTAACTACTCTGAATTAATTCTGTGCATCAATTTACTAACAAATTCCAAATATGCAAGAAGATGCCCCAATGTTATGAAACTTTGCAGAAAAACCTGAGTTACACAAAATCCATTCTGTATTATATTTAATATATTATCTAATATAATACGGTAATAATATATTACAACTGCAGAAATAGCAAGAATTCTGATTTCACATGCAAAGAAGCTATGAAAGTCTCATTAAACAAGGAGACATGCTGTAGTTTCCTAGTATCTTACCTTACTGATTTTAACTTTCACTGGATGTGTCAAGTCTTAGAACAAGGATTGTGGTATTGAATTGGTGATAGAACACTTTCTCAAAAATTCCATCCTTTTTTCTTCCACTACTATTTTGTCTGGCAGTTTTCTAATTATTGGATGTAAATCCACGGCAAACCTTATACTACCTCCTACAGCTGCAGTGTGCTACGACAAAAGGAAAAAAACCAGTCATCCATGTAATATTATGCTACCCACTATAGCATTTGCAAATTTTATAGTAAGTGAGGCAAAGGTATGTACTGTTTGGGCTAATGTTTTACAAACATTTTTAGTGTCTTGGTGTTAATATTTGAACCCAATAAATTAAAGGGTGAATATATTTCAAGTCATGGCACATCTCTGGAAAATACCTTTCACTTGAAGAATTTTTAGTTGCTTTCTTGAACCAAAACCCTATTATTTATGGATTAAAAATGAAGTGTGCCTATATTTTTGTGAAACGTGGTGTAGATTTTCACTGCTTTAGTACATCAGCTGAATGTCTCATGTCAGTCCTGAAGACTAAGTCCACCCAGCTCCCGTAACTGAAGGGCAGAAAGTGCCCCATGCTTCCTCTGCCCCTCGTCTGGTCTCTCAGGTAAACTTCTATTGTTCTTCCTATAAAGTGTCAGCGTAATCAGCTTTGGGTGGTCAGGAAGATAAATCAATCAATTTACAACCTTTTTCTTACTAAAATGGTTATTTATAGCTCCTGATGATATTAAGTATCACAATATTAATATTTTATCTTTGTGCAGTACCTTCCATCCCAATGCATTTCACAAGTGTACTCCTAGAAATGTACCAAACCTGGAAGACAGAGCAACAACATTTTGCTAAGAACTGCAGACATTTTAACTCGGAACACTTACTATTGAGGCCTATCTATAGTTCTTGCTTTGCTTCTACTTCATATCCAAAAGATGCTGCACTGAATACATCTACTCAGTCCTACTGCATAAGGGAATAAACTGCAACAAAAATACAGTTAGCATTTTTCTCTACTTTTTAGCAGCCCCTGTAGGCTGGATTGAAGAGTGTTAATAGACAGCTTCAGTAGATGGGCTGTCCCATCTACTGTGTACAAAACAGTCAAAGGCGCACAGGTCCTCTAACATCCTCTGAGATCTCTTTTAATGAGCCTTTCTTAGCTTCTTTGCATGTGAAATCAGAACTTTTACTGCTTCGCTTGTACTATAACTGTGAACTCATATGTTTTTGTGCTGGGATTTCTAAGACAGTTTTCTGATTTAAATGTTCTTGAGTATACAGATCTAAATCTCACTTCAGGTACCCAAACAGTGTGTGCATTTCACATATTAAAAAAAGAAATTGGTGGGACAACGGTATTGTGTGTACAGATGAAGCGGAACAAGTTCTTCTGTGAGTAGCATAGTTAAAACTGGTTTTCTTTCCTGTGTTAATCCTGGGAGCCCTCCGTGTTTGCCATGATGTTCTCACCAGGAATGAGATGGCAGAGAGGAGCACAGTGCCCCACTGGGCTGGCTGGTGCTTGCCTGATCACAGGCTGTCAGACGGCAACACACATGATGCACAGTGCCTGTGCTTTGCCTGGTTTTCCTTCAGGGTGAGCAATTAGACCGGATCAATATAATCTGTGCAGCTACCCGTTTTGATGCAGTTTGCAGAAAAGAAATTATCACTGAAATGGCCATACATGTCTCATTTTAATGTTCCTTGGAAGTCCCCTATGAACACTGGGTTTCACAGCAGAGCCTAAAGGTTTTCCCATGTTATATACAATGACCAGAAGAGTACAGCATTAACCTAGTGGAGCAAGACAAGACAGATGACAATTAAGCCCATAATCTAGGGGGACACCAGTAGCTATGATGTAAAAAGTCTGGTGCTTTTCACTACTTGTATCTTTACCACTATGTGGAAAGGAAAGAAAGATTCCTCTTCTGTATAGTGAAAGGAAGAGACAGACTTTGTAGCATAGGAATTAGGGCATTCATCTAAGAGAAATTACTTTTGAGATATGATTCTTTTCAACAGATTTATGATTATTTAATGTAAAAATCAGAACTGTTTTGCTATAGAGATCATATCCAAAGAATTCTCTATGTTAGCTGAGTCCCTAAACACCAAGCTAAAAAGATTCCAGAAGTCCTGTTGCCGTTTTGTTTCCATGAATATAGAAATCTTGTGCTGCAGAACAGCACAGCTTTCAAAGTTAGTGTGAAGAGTGCTCTGGGCTGTAGCCAGGTGACCAGAACATTTTGGGCAAGTGGCTCTTTGTATTTTGTATTTCTCAAGTGTAAGAGAAAATGAATGTGGAAAGCAGGTGTTAATTTTCTAACCATAGAGGTAAAATGGTTTTTGTGGTTCTTTGGGGTACCCATGGCCCCGGTAAAGGATGGATGGATATTACAGTGGAGACATGTAACTTATTGAATTAGCACCTGGGGGTCAGGCAGGACACTGTGCTATACGATGTTAGGCAACTGAATCCCACCCTACCTGTGGGCCAAATACTTTAATTTTATTTTAAAAAACTTCACCTCCCTCATTACTTCCTCCACAGGTGGTTGTTGCAAGGTGCTTCATCTCATACACATTCTGTGCACACCTACCAAGGTGTAAGCCCACACGGCTCACAGTCATGCCTCTGGCTTATTCCTGGACTGCATTTGGGTGACATACCTAATATTCAACAAGCTCTCTTATCTGCTTGCTTTTTTTTTTTTTTCCCCTGGCTTCTGAAAGAGTACTTTTTGCCATCTATATTCTCCTAAATATCTTCTCAAACACTCAGGGGCACTCACAAAGTAAATGTTTTAACACAAAGTTTTAATAATATACTTTTTTATTATTTTTTAACCCTACAGGATTCACAGGTACCATTGGACTTTTGGTCACACAAAACCACACTATACTGGAAATGAAATTATATTAGCTCCTTTTAGACAAAAATACAAAAGTTTGAGTGCTATGGTTCTGTTGGCTAACCTAGAATAGAGATTGAACCCTCAAGACTCCTGGTAAAGTTACAATCAGAAGGCTGCACCTTCTCTTTAAAATACTTTTACTCCCTTGTGCTTTTCCTAAATCCTTTTGATTAGGCTGTAGCACAAATACCACAATTTTGATTTTTGTTATTGAACTATCTGAACATAACCAGTTTCTTAATTTATATTGCTAAACATTTTGTGAGGAAATTGCCTATTGTGTTTTATTGTGGTTTTCATTAATATAATGTCGTTCAGCTTCCTCTAAGATTAAAATCAAAGATGAATAACTTTGTGCTCAGCTAGAGCACACCATTTGCTAATTCACCTGAGATCAATAATGATTAAATGAATAATTTAGTAACCACTGTGCACCCTTTCTGGCTGCTTTTTTTTTCCTTCCACAAACTACACTTTTTATTTGCAATAATATACAGCATTTAAAGAGTTAGGGAAAAGAAAGACTTTTTTTCCCTTTTATTTTCCTTTATTTTTTTGTTAGTAAGCAGAAAATGAGCTCGTATTTTTTTCTTCTGCATACCTGACTGAAAATCCTTTGGGAATTTAAAGTCTCAATACTTTTTTTTTAAAGCCCTCTTTGGACTTTCTTTTTAGTTTTTGCTTGATGGTTTCTTCTATGATGCTCATTAAGATGCTGTGCAAATAAGTGATTATGAACAACATATGTAGGGTTGCCAAACATACACTGTTTTATATATGCATAGTGAGTCTAACACTACCAGAAAGTTGTCAGACATGTAGCAAGTCCAAAATGCCTATAAGAAATTATTTGGACTTGAGTGTGAACAAACCATCTGTAAAAAACACTTAGGCGAGTCACCTAAATTAAGAGGCACAGGTCTTTCTACAGAGTTTGGATGTGATGCCTTTGTTCAGTCATTTTAATCAGTAAAGACTGACAAGATCAATCGTCTTTTACCTTTGTATCCAATTGCAGTCTAAAATGTTTCTCAGCCGAAGTCTCATGAGTGATCTGGCAGGTATTCTCAGTCCACATAGGAAACCCAGCAACTAAACCAGTTCCCCTCAAACCCATAACCCAGCTCTTTTATTTTTAATTTTTGTTGAGAATTCCATCAAAGGAGACAAGGGCAGAGATTTTAATTTATACAAAAGTCACCTCATTGGGTCAAATCAAGGAATCAAATAGGAAAGATCTGTCCAGTGAAGTCCTCTTCCCCAGAGGCGATTAATGCACTGTTTAGGGAGGGTTATCTCCAGGGAGGTATGGACGAGGAGGTTTTTTGCTCCGGAGTGAATTTAAATTATATTCCCATACTTATGTTCCTATGTTTTCTTGAAACAATTAGTCTGTGGGTCAAAAGGGGCGGGAGGGTGATGGGAGAAAAAAAGGCCAAAAGCACTATCAATTTTTGAAAGAGCTTCAGATAATGGATGAATGAATGGACAAAGACATTCATTCACACAGCATTTTGGCTGTTCTGAAGCTTATTCTAAGACAGATATCTCAGAGGCCTTCCTGAGTAAATAATCTAGGAAGACTCCTTCTGCTGATGTCACTACTTTACTGCTTGTCTTGTGGTTATTTTGATGACTTCCTAAGGATATACTTTCAGGATTCAAGAGATAATGCAAGTCTCCCAACTTTCATCTTTACTTTAAAGGGACAAGAGATGTCTTCTAATGCTTATGGCTGCAGATTATAACTAGAAAGTGTTTCTTTAATGCACAGAAGCTAAACATCCCTTTTTTTATTGCCACATTGTTAAGGGTAATCCTTTGGGAAATGTGGAAAGATGCCATACTTAAGGCATATGCTGGGACATTTGATAAAAAACACAAGGGAGACTTGTGTCTTTCTGGACCTATACGTAGGTGAAGGCTGGGCAATATACCTTAGGACGTCCTAGACAGCACTTGGATACTACCTTTAGGCAAATGAACTGAATCCACCACTTACTGTAATTAGGTTGACAATTTTATCTGTTCTATTGGATTAACTGCTTAAATTGAGGCATCAAATTATCCCTGCTTTTTAAAAACTGAGAAATCTGACTGAGGATTGTGTATTTCACTCTGGCAGTGGTATCTAGCATCATAATGCCTATGTCCCTTCTGGATCTAGTCCATAGATATGATACGTGAAGCAGGGAATCATCAATGTGGAAAAGAAGCCCTATATTGGTGCAAATAGCTTTTACAATCATTGCAAATTATTCCATGTTATAATCTGAAAATTTTGCCTTTTCAGAGACAGTTAGACAGTAGGAGGAACTGGAATGTAGTACCCAATGCTAATGTTATACTTTGTCAGTATTAACTAGGTTATTGATTTGAACAACAGTGTTGCATGACATGTCATTACCCTTTGTCAGTGAATTAAAGCAAACAAAATACCTGGGAAGAGAAAATTAGTTTGGTAATACTACTGGTAGTCATAACAATGCATTGATTACATATTAACACAATAAGATATATAGCTATATGCAGTATATTAATTTCTACATTGATGTTCATAATTTTTTTTTATATTGGGTCTAATTGTCCCATTATACTTTCTGTTTGGTATCAGACTACAGGGATTGGAGAATTTGACATACTCCTTTTTTTCCATCTCTCTGCATTTGTTTTCTTTTGGATTACAGAAAAGACAGAGCTAAAGTGGCCATGTAGCTGATCCTACTGGCTACACGCTGAGCAGAACTTGTATCTACAAGGGAGATTTTTCCTTGGGCTATTCATGAACATAATGTGAATCAACTGTGTTACTGGCAAGTTGTGAGTAAGCAACTTCATTTTAAACTTTGTATTACCCTTTTTGTGTCAGTGACATACTCTCTCCTTTATGTTTACCTATGCATATTAGACATTCTGAGGTATAAATCTGAAAATACATTTCCTTTCAAAACTGAGGTATGTTGTGAAGTGACGATGAAAAGAGCCCACTACATGTTTACAGTGGTGATTTTTTAGAAGTCATTCACTATGTAGCATTTCTTCAGTGTTCTACAAACGTTATTTCACACGATTCAGCACTGGGCAGTATATTTTGGAGGCATTTTCATGTCCCTCAGCTGGTTTGCGTTTTTTGGTGTCAGATTGTTTTCTGCGTGAGGAATTCCTTTCATAAACCCAGTATTTTTCTTTCCCCAGCGGCAGTATTGCCAACAACCTTATTTGTCAGCCTGACTGAGGTATTTATAAATTGTTTTAGATTTGCACATTAACATGATGCAGAATAACCTTTTACATCCAGTATCAAGAGATATATTCTTAAC
>VYZV01048178.1:0-10507 GCA_013401275.1 Pandion haliaetus | reverse complement strand
GACTTAAATGCAAAATGCATTTTTAATTTAAAACTTAAAAAATCCCAAATTGTAAAGTTATTGAAATACAGAATTAAAGCATGCCAGCCGTTTTAGAACTTAATTTTGCAAAAAGCCCAGGTTAATTTAATCTAGAATAGGGAAAACAAACACTTCAGATGTAATCATATGGCTTTGTGTAGCATCACTATGCCATTTGTTGATGAAAGTAGCTAAAAATCTCCTATTTTACTTTCTTCTCTGTGTGCTTGAATATAATAAATCAGTTTTTTTGTTGATAAATTTGCTAACTGTACTAAGCCCACGCAAAAAACCTATGTATTAAACAAGTAATCTTTGCACTTTAAAGAAGCATTTTGTGGAAGTTGATGCAAATGGACTTAGAAAAGGTTAACGTGTGAAAATCATGACTACAGCAATATTGTAGGCACTAACACTATTACTGCTTAAACTAAACTGTGGGAGGGGAGAGAAGTGCTTGGGATACTGGATGTTGCACAGTGTCTTTACTATACTCTGGTATACCCTGTGTTGAGCTGCAGGGCAGTGCTCTTTCAAGGGATCTTTCAGCCTGTGCTGATTGACACGGATGGCTGAAAAAGATGCCTTAGGAACAGGAGAAGGGCACTTGAGCAGAGGCAGTGATGATCTGTTCCTTTTTTTTTTCTCTTGTCTCTGTTTCCAGCATATCCTAGTGGTCACATGTTTTTGCTTCTGACAGCTGGCTCCAACTCCCTTGCACTTATGATTCCTTAAGGGTGGTTTTTGGAAACCAGGTCCAGAATCGAGGTTCATTGGGCAAAGAATTGTCCTAATGAATCCGTAGCATCCTTTTTACCATCACCAACTTTTTAGCTTCCATTTCCCAAACTGTTTCAGGGTTGGAAGTTTTGCTACTGAATGACAAGATGTTGCCTGACCAAAGATGTGTTATTGAAATGTAAATAAGTGGAAATGAATTAGGAGAAGACAGTAGGAAATACAGGAAAAATTATAAGGATGGTGGCTAGCTATATTTGGGCAAAACTGAAAATATTTTTTTTTAAGAAGGTGCTTTCTGTTAGGTTTTGTAGAACCTAAGTTTTATTTCTAGTGTTGATTTTTTTTTTCCCCTGCTGTTTAAAATTCATGGCGTTAACCGTATAACTTTTTTCTTCATTTGTACCAGTTTTGTTTGAAATCTTCCATAGGTGATACCGTAACATTTTTGAGTTAAATGGCTAGCCAGGATTTTTACCTGGGATGAATGCTATTGCCAGAAAAGAAATTCCTGGTAAACACAGAAACAATGAGAGACCGATTCCTTGCTTGTAACTGCTGTGGTATTTCAGCCATCATCTAAATCCAAATTACACTTCTGAGGTCTTTTCTCAAGCCACATACACCAGTGCTGATTTATGCTGTATCTGGAGTATCTTTTCATGCCTACCACTCTCTTATCCCGAGTTCTCTTTTACACGTCTAGCGATTTGGGCCTGCCTATCTAAAACAGTGCTCAGTAATGCTCGTGTGGCACGTGTGGCTTTGCACTTCTGCCTTTTGGTGGAGGTGTATATATACGTGCATTGAGTTTGCAGACTGCTGCATTAAAACACTTGACTTGTCACTGCTCTGAAACAATACCCACCAGCTGGAGTTTGAGCAGTACCTCTGCACCACTTAACACCTAGCAGTATTCTTCCTGTCCTCCCATGGCTCCTTGCATCCTCCTCCTGCTTCTGCTTATTTACTGACTTCTGTAAGTCTTCAGCAGCTAGCTCATGTCTGGAAACTGTTAGCTCGGTACTTGTTAACTAGTTTTGGCTTCTAAGATCAAGACCTTCCTTTTCTGTGTCTGCTAGAGCCTATTTAAGGTCTTCATGCTCTGTGATTCAAAGAATGATAGAATTTTTCTGGTTTTGTCTTAAAATTGTGGTAACTGTTACCCTTGAAAGTTTTCTCTAGAATTTGCCCCTTTCCTTTCTAAATGTGTTTGAGCTATTTATAATCTAGCATCAGGCAAGGTGTGCTAGAAGTGTGACTGTGGTACAAAAGCGCACGTTTATGCAACTTGAAGGAAGGTTCTCTGACTGGGATGAAATGTAGAAGTACAGTAGTGAAAGTGCAACAAACCAGGTATGCAGGTGTATGCAATTTTTTTTGTTAATGCCCTGGACTTTAAAAGGAGGAGAGGTTCAGATAGTGTTCTGCAGCCTTTTTGTCACTTGAAGAATGCTTAATAGGGACAGTGGACAGCTTCTTACTATGTCCTCATTGTTCTTATGAGCAAAACAATGTAAGCTTTTACCATCAAAGCAGTGGAACGATAAGGTGTTGTACTAAGGGTTTCACTTCTTCTGCATGGGAAGAGGGAGTTAAACAATTGTAAGGCTTGTCAGTGTTTCAAGAAAAAGGCAGAGTGTGTTCTTAAGGTCCATTTGCTTCAGGAATTCTGTTTTATTGAGCAGGTGGTTGTTAAGTCTTGTAGTACTTTTATGCTATTAAGTCCTCACTTTCGGGTTTTTTTTGCAGGGGTCAGTTAGCTAGTTAGAGGTACACTGCTGAAGGAGTTGCGCATTGCTTTGGAAATACAATTCCTTGATCAGTTTTTGGTTGGTGCCATGTGTGTGTCCCCCCAGTTAATGTTCTGTATGCTGCTTCCAAAACCATGCCCTTGGATTCCCTTCCCATTCTCAGTCTCACATTAGGTAATATCCTGTGCTTTTCTTCTATTGCAGAACTTTCTGATGCTTGATGAGATCTCACCCTTCAAGCCACAACTGCATGGTAATGAGAACATCATTCTTCATGTTCAGGATTTGACTTGCTATTGGGATAAGGTAAATTGACTTCTACTAAATGTAAAGTATATTAGCACTGCAGGTATTTTAAGTCTGAAAAGCAGTATGTCTGTGTGTAGTGTGCTGATGTTTTGTATTCCATCTTCTGTGTATGAGAATCCTTTTCTTGGCCAGAGGCGGGCCCGACTTGGAGCTGGGGAAGCTTCTAGCAGCTTCTCAAAGGAGTCACCCCTGCAGCCCCCTCCCCAACTACCAAAACCCTGCCACACAAACCCAATACAATCTTAAAAGTAGATATTCCTGAATATTTTACTAAATGGAAATCTGTGTATTTCTGTGTGAAAATATCTCGTGTTATTAAATAGCACCATATTGTAGCTGAGATACTTAAATTGGAATTATGGGCAGACAGCACAGTAATGTGGGCCTTAGCACGTGGGTTTTTTTTTTTTTTCTGTGATCTGAATGCTGATCACTCCATTAGTCTAGAGCTAGTACAATATTCTAGTTCTCATAACAGACTTGAAAGCTTTAGAGACTAGTCTGCACATATTTGTTACTCTGTGTATTTTAATTGAGACTGTTCAGCTACAAATTGTTCTCTGCTTAAAATGCACCAAAACGACTAGAAGAAGGAGCAATACACAGGTATGTTATGTATCCTTTTCTGTAAGAAAGGCAAAGATTGACTGTAGTTTCCGTTTTAAAACTGCAGTCACTATGGTAAGTGCCAATTTGTGATGAATTGATGGAGCTGTTATGAGCTGCCAGTATCCTTGCACAAGGGAAGCTTCAGTCTCCATAAGAAATGCTGGAAGGTCTAAAATGAATTTTGCATATAAATGTGATGCAAATAACACGTCATGTATTTCCCTTTATATACCCTCTTCCCCTACATGTGCTGTGTCCCAAGAAGATAAAGTGTGAAAACATATGTGAGGATCTGCCTACTACTATGACTACTTAGCTACAAAAGAAACATGCTATATTACTGTGCTTTAGTTTTTCAGAGTTGTCGCTGTGACATAAATCTTTCTGAGACATCGAACAAATTTTAAAAAATTAATTGATGTGAAAAACTTAATGATTAATACATTTTAATGCAAAATGGAATGTATTTCTTAGTCTTTGTTTTCTTCTCAAACCACATTGGTACCACTGTTAACAGGAAATGATTGCATAATATGCCCATTAAAAACCTTTTTTTTTTTTTCTCATGAGTTGTTTATATTGCATAAAGCAGAGCAGCATGACTGGAATTACTGGTTTCCTTTCGATTTAAAAAAAACAAACCAGCAACAAACCACCCACAAAACTTTTAATATAATTTTCAATTTGTTATTTAATTGCACTGTGCATGGGAGAAGAATAGTTATCCCAGAACTATTAAGAGCTGCTGAGAAAGTTTCTCTTATATATTCTTACAATGGTGCAAAATAATTTTATAGAGTTGCTCACTGAAAAGATGATGAGTTCTGAGAGAGAGAGGAGTTATAAAAGGAAATGCTATCTGACTTAGCTTGCTACCGTGACTAGGTTTCTCAAGACTCTTTGGATCTCTGTACAGACACTGTACAGCTAGATAACTTTTTTTATTTTTAAAGATTGTGAGCCAAAAGAGATACTAAAACAACCCAACAACCCACAAATCCAAAATCACTGGAAGTAAAAAAGGGATTATTAGCTAGGCTTTTAGGAAAACAACCTAACATGGTGTATTACAGTTTATCAAAATAAACAAAACCAGTTAATTCATGGTCACACTCTTGTTTTACTAAGGCGAGTATTATCTTGAGACCCACAGGCTAGTCTGATACCTGCATGGAACTAGGGATTCTTCAGTATGGGTTTTTACTGATGTGCCTTGAGTTTACAGAGCAGTCTGTCTGCTCAGCTGAGCAACTTTAGATTTAAAATTCAAGCATTTGAACAGAGGCCAAATTTATCCCTTGTAATTTAAGTCACTGAAGTGAGGAGCCTAAGTAGTTCAGTACTTCTGTGCAATATGTGTATCCATTAGATGGGATGAATTGCTTCTTTCTCTTGACTGTACTGTGTGTAAAGTCTGCCTAAGCTTACCTAAGGAGTTGCCTGAAGGGATCAGTCTTGTTTGCTTCTGCCCTCGCACTCTGTGTCTCTGTTCCCTCCCTTGTGCTGGTGTTAATGTTTGTATGTACGACCCTGTGTTGAGCCAGTTCAGAGGAGTAGAGCAGTAGAAAATGAATTTTAATGTGATTTGTTTTCTGATAGTTGAGTTGCGATGAACAACCCATCTGCAAGGTTAGGCAAGAACAAGTAGCAGAAGCGAAATGAAAGATGCAGATGGTTGACAGGGTACAGGGGAGCTGTCAGATGGACTTAGCTGTAATACTAGTCTGTGCTCTAATTTAAGTGCCTCAGTTCAGTGCCTCAAAATAGGTGTGATGAATTCAGGACAAATTGTCTTTAGTTATAAGGAATGCTATTTTGCTAAAATACCATGCTCCTAGGTGTTTGTGGCCCTGCTGTTTGCTTGCATTACTACCTTTGTATAGGGTCTGTGGTACCTTACAATACCGCTTTAATATAGAATATTTGGGTAGTAGTTTAAAAACTTTTTTGAAATTTTCTGTAATGTTTTTAGGCTCTTATGATATATTTTTTAAAAAACCTGAATGTGGGAGGAAATATCTTTGCACCTTTGTGAATACAGAAGCACAACCTCAAGAAGTCTGAAGAAAGGCCTCTGTGAAAGCTTATTTACTTTTTCTATATACACTCATGGGTTTAAAAGAGATATTTTCTCTTCCTACAAACTTTGCATTAACAAAACAAAAAAAAGCCTTTGCTGCCATAGGTTGGTAGAGTTCTTCTGACCTTAGTACTAGCTGAGCACCTGAACTGTGTACTCTGGACCGGGAAATCAAATTCACGGTAAAGTGCTGATTGGGAAGGGGCGTGGAGAAAAGGAAAAAAGCCACGTTGATGCCACCTTGTGGAAATTAATAATAGTAACAAAAGTAGTTTTGCAGAGTTGCACAATGCACACAAGTTTGGGTTCTCAAAGTGTGCCTCTGATTTTGTGTGAACCCTGCGGTGCTTCAGTGAGGTGGCAGCTGTGATGGGGGACATGCAGCTTTGAGCTCTGGGTACGGCGCTGCCTAACTGACTATTTCTCCTGACATGAGTGGATACGTGCGTGGTAACCCAGTTCTCCCAGCTGTCGTGGATGTGGAGGGATACTGTACCCATGGCTCTCCCAAATAATTTTAAATGAGTTACAAGCTTCCCCTTTTCGCAGTCCAAGAACTTGGTCATGCGGTATCTTTCGTGCGGGGTTAGGTGGTGGCCTCTTCAGCCTCTTGAGCTTCAAAGGATGGCTGGAGATTTTAAGCAGTCTGCAAGCTGTTAAGAGGTACACTAGTTATTCTTCACCTTGCTCTTCTTTCTTGAAGCTTAAGGCTGGGTTTTAGTTTGGTCCTTTAATAGAAATACTTTTTTTTTTTTTTAAAGCATATATTTTCCTGTTTGCATTTTAGTGTCAGTCATGCTTAGTGTGGTCTAAGATGCATGTAAAGGCAGATCCTGTTACGAGGGTGTTTTGCTTTAATGAGAAGGAGCTGCACCAGGCCCTTAGGAATTGTGGTTTAGCATAGCTATTAAAAGACATGAGCATCCTTTCTTTTCACAGGAAACAGGCATTTTTACAACCTTGATAGGAGAGGTGCAAAATATGTTGGGAAATAAGCTCTTATCAGTAGTGTAACATAAAGGATAGGCATACTAAAAAGGAATATTAAACAAACAATCCTAGCATAGTGTATTTTCACACAAATAGCCTGCTTTGTCTGTGAAAAGTCTGAGAATCCACAATATACAAGATGAAGTTGTGTAAAATCAAATGGCATTTTTCTGTTTTCACTTTGCATAGAGCCTTGACTAGAGCAAACATAGACCTGGCTTTCCTGGGGCTCTGAGAGAGCTTCAACCCTCCCTTTTTCTAGCATTTGTCCGGCTACTCGGAGTTGCTGGGGATGCCATGCTGGGCCCATGAATGCCGGTGCAATGGTAGCAGAGAGCTCCTGTTTCTGAGGCTGCTACCCCAGCCTTGTGCTGAGGTGCAGCAAGGATGCGTGGGCTTTGAGGAAGCATGGCTTCTGCTGCCTTTGGGTTCCTTATTCCTCGAACAGTTTTATCTGTGTTACTTGTTTGTGGTGAAGGATTGGGGTCTTTCAAAAGTGTTTGTGAATTACTGAAAAGGCAAACTGTATGCCTGAAAATGTGGTAGGTGTATGGGTTGCTAATTTAGTGATTTATGTGCATTGTTTTCTGTTTCTAAAGAGTTGTTTTGATGGTGCATATTTCACTACTGAGGAAGCCTAACTTTTTCTCAAATCCATAGAGCTTAGAAAGCCCAGCACTTCAACAACTTTCATTTACTGTCAGACGAGGGGAATTATTGGCTGTGATTGGTCCTGTAGGAGCTGGAAAAGTAAGTCTTAATGTTTACTCCATTCTGTGGGGTTTTTATGAGTGTTAAACATGACTAGAAACTTGAAAAATGCATAGTTCCTTTCTGTGTATAATATCACACTTCATATCAAGACACTGGCATTCAAGAAAGGCAGATGTCCTTCTGGGGCTGGGGAGGAGATGGTTCAGAGTTAGAGTACTTTGTACATTGCTTCTAGACAGCATGGAAAGGCTACTAGTGCTTTTCCACTGTTAGCAGTAGTTTGAGTGCCAATAAACACTGCTCAGTCTCTGTGATGTCTTTAATGCAGTCAAACTTTTCAATTTTTTTTTTTTTTAAATCTTTTCCAGTCTTCGCTCTTAAGTGCTGTGCTTGGTGAGCTACCTAAAGACAAAGGTTTGATAAATGTTACTGGAAGAATTGCCTATGTTTCTCAGCAGCCTTGGGTGTTTTCTGGTACAGTAAGAAGTAATATACTGTTTGACAAGGAATATGAAAAAGAAAAATATGAAAAAGTTTTAAAAGTCTGTGCTCTTAAAAAGGTATGGGTTTCTCTGTGTGTTTTTTTTAACAATCCTTATTTTTGTCTAAGTGTTCTTTCAGACTTGTGGTATGTGCTGCAATGTATAATATATAGAATTGATTATTATTACTAGCATGTGAAATAAATCCTATTGTTTAACAGAAATATGTGTAACTTGCATTCGTGTGTGAGCACATTCTTGTAATTCCTAAAACTTTCACTAGAGGGAGATGTAGCTTATGTGAAGCACAGGCAAAGTTGGAAAAAGCTATTCCCAATTAGTTACTTTCATAATCACGTTTAGCCCTTTTCACTGGTATTACGGTAGGTAAGGGTGTGTGTAAATACAATAAAATGTGGAAAACAAATGATCAAGCTAGCATTATTTGTGACTTCCATTTTGTAAATATCCTATATGCTTTTTTTAAAATAAACGTCATGTATATCATGTATTATACATTGCTAACAGCTATAAAAAGAACCTTAGTGCTATATATTGGAGAACTTGCTGAGACCAAGTAGTTTTATGAAAAAAATATTTTTGAAAGGTCTGTGTGCAAAGTAGTTTGTGACATGAGATACAGAAGAGGATTAAGCCAGATTTGTCAAGAAACAGATATTTTTGCTTGGCAGCTAGAAAGGTTTTGTGCAGCATGTTACGATATTCCTGTCAGCACCGACACAGGTGAAAAGCAGATGGTTACTGTGATGAAAATTTTTTTGCAAGGTTTTTACACATGCTAGATAGAGTTTTAGTATCTCCTGCTGATATTCAGTCATATGCTGTTGTCTAAATATAAGGATTTAGTGACTTTAAAAGACAGCAAACTGCCTTTAAAAAAACCCCACTTCCTATTTGATGGTAGATTTGCTTTCATAGTTTACTTTCAAATTTATGTATCTTACAAAAACTGTGAATAAACTTTCAGAATATGTTTTATAGCTTAATATAAAACTTAAATATTCTTTGAATAGGAAATACAATAATATGACATTGTTGTCTTACTCATAGTCCCAAGCCTTGTATATTAACCAAATTTGTGTAATGAATGTTGTGCTTATTTCTTTTGGATACATTACAGTAAAAGTAATGTGGTTCTTAGGGACATTGGCAAATGGAAGATAATTTAATAATAGTTCAGTAGTATTTATTGTGACAGCTCATTTTGTTCTAGTAAAAAAATAATTAATTTACTGTTATACTTCATAATTTTTAGTTTGATTTTCTGCATCACCAGCAATTATTCCCTGTGACACTAAAAACAGTAGTATACTTCACTCTGGCAAAGCTGTAGAAAAAGTGAAGTTTCAGATCTCGCCTGTTTTTCCTGCTTTCTTAATTATCTTTTGCTGAAGGTAGAAAGTCATAAAGTAATTGTGGATATTTAATTTAGTATGAATCCTTGTATTTTAGTGTGAGATAAGTTAATACTATTCAAATAAGAAAATGTTATGTTGAAGCAGCTTTGTCGGTCTTTGAAGTTAAAATGATGAAAAAAAAAAAAAAAATCTTGCTGTCTGTTCTTTCACGTTCACAGGACTTGGAATTATTAGCAAATGGTGACCTAACAGTAATAGGAGATCGTGGAGCTACACTGAGTGGGGGACAGAAAGCCCGTGTAAATCTGGCCAGGCTAGTGGTTTTTGCCATTTCTAAAATTTACAAATTGTCACAAATAGTGACTAAAGTAAACAAATACAAGACTTTGTGATACTGACTTTTCTTTAAACCTTTTAGAGCTGTGTATCAAGATGCAGACATCTATCTTTTGGATGATCCACTGAGTGCAGTAGATGCTGAAGTTGGAAGACATTTGTTTGAAAAGTATGTTACTGCTTTATTTTCATTTAAAATACAATTGTTATCTTCTAATTCCTTATAGAAAAACTTGAGAAAGCATTTTTGAGGAGATGGATCTCTTCACAAAACTTAATGCATTCACTTTCTTATTTATTTTTCCTCTATTTTATGTATTTGGAAGACATAGAGTTTTTTTCCTGTGTGTCTTTCACTTTGTTCTGTATTTTTAAAAGCTCTGTAAAAGTCTGTTTTGAAGATACTATAATTTGAATTATTCTTAAGACAATATATGCCAGTTTCTTGAAGAAAATGTCAGATTTTATACATGAGTATTGTGGTTTATGAATATTGGGTTTTATGAATATTAGTACTGAGTGAAGAATAATATGGGGTGGGATTTTAAATCACTTCTTAGTTTGCTGCAGCTTTATTTGCATACTAATAAGCACTCAATTCAAGTTGCTAAAGAAAAGGACAGAACTCTCTTAGATTCTTAAGTCATTTTTCATTTTGGTTCTTGAATGGTTGAAATTTCTCTCCGGTAGGTGAAACAGGGAACCATGACCTGTAGAGTAGACTGTGGAGAGCAGAAATAGAGGAGAAGAGAATGTGTGAGCTTACCATTGAAGAGAGAGATTGGACCTTCCTCAATTCCTGAAGAAATAGGAGAGTGTTCATTAAAAGTCAGGTTCCCTTCTCAATAAATTCCCTCTTCTCCATCTCTCTCTTCTTTCAAACTGCATAATCTATGGCACATAGTGAGTATGAGAGTACTCCAGTTATTCCCAGCCAGTGTTTTGTCCTTGCTTCTTCATAGCCTGCGGCTCTCAGTATCAAAAGGTATAATCTAGAGTTTATTAGAAGGAAAAACTTCCATTGACTGGATTCAGTGGGCTTTGGTTGAAGCCTTAAATGAGAGCGTTTTCTTGAGCATGCCTACTTATATCCTT